>VZQC01014390.1:1822441-1931095 GCA_009823505.1 Rhizomys pruinosus | reverse complement strand
TTTTTTTTTTTGTCTTTTTGAGACAGGGTCTCCCTGTAGCTCCAGCTGTCCTGGAACTCACTATGTAGACCATGCTGGCCTTGAACTCAACAGCGATCCTCCTGTCTCTGCCTCCCAAGTGCTAGTATTAAAGGCATGCACCACCGCATGCCTTAAAAAAGAAACCTTGGGGCTGGAGAGATGGCTCAGCGCACCGACTGCTCTTGCAGAAGACCCGGTTCAATTCCCAGCACCCGCATGGCAGCTAAGAACCATCTTTAACTCCAGTTCCAGGGGAATCTGACACCCTCTTCTGACCTCTCTAGCATTGCACGACACGGGTGCACCTACTTACATGCAAACCGTACACTCATACACATAAAATTAAAAAAACAAAAGAGACCTTGACCATAATAATCCAAACACCAAATAAAGCACTTTAACAATTTGTTTTAGCATTAGAAAACATAGCTTATTTTTTTGTATTATCTCATTAAAATATTTTTTTCCTTTAAACACTATACCACCTCTTTGTATTAAATGGATGGAATTTATTTTGACATTATGTAACTTTTTTAAGAAGATTCCTATATTATTAGCATGTCAAGTTCCATTCTGTCACCTGCTCAGAGACATTTCTAGAATTCAGCTCAGTGTGGGGCAGCATCAAATTTAGATTATACCCACAGGAAAAAGTCAATGACAACCCTTTTCAAAACAAAACTCTTCCCACCTGAAGCTTAAAATGGTCTCTCTCTCTCTCTCTCTCTCTCTCTCTCTCTCTCTCTCTCTCTTTTAATTTTTATTTTTGAAATAGGATCTCCCTTTAGTCCCAGCTGGCCTGGAGCTGGCTCTGTAGACCAGGCTGGCCTTGAACTGCAGAGATCTGCCTGCCTCTGCCTCCTGAGTGCTATGATTAAAGGCACGTACCACAAGTGGTCTCTTAAGTAAAGCTGTTGTGATTTCTATTGTAAAATCCTTGGTCATTATAAGCTAATCACCAACACTGAGTAGTTACCACTAGATTGGAAGTGCCCCAGACAGAGAGTAGCACATAGCTGCATTATAGACTTAACTGGGGATGTTGGGGATCAGATATGTTACAGCAGTTATATCAGAAGAACTAGTTCTGTAACTCCTTTATGTTGGCAATAACTTTCTATCATGGTAGCAAAAAAATTAAAATGTTTTGTACTACTTCAGTGAACTTCAGGAAATTAGGACTCTTTAAAAATTTTTTTAAAATTTTTATGTGTATGAATGTACTGTCTGCATGTAGGTCTGTGCACCCATGTCCTGCAATGCCGCGGAGGTCAGAAGAGGGTGTCGGATTCCCCTGGAACTGGAGTTCTCCTGGAATTGGTGTTACAGACGGTTCTCGGCCGCCCTGTGGGTGCTGGGGATCGAACCCAGGTCCTCTGTAAGAGCAGTCGGTGCTCTTAACCGCTAGGCCATCTCTCCAGCCCCAAAATTAGGACTCTTAAAATCATGTATCCCACAGGTTTGGTGGTGCTTGCCTTTAATCCTAGCACTTGGGAGGCAGAGGCAGGCGGGTGTTTGTAAGTTCAAGACCAGCCTGGTCTACAGAGCAAGTTCCAGGACAGCTGGGGCTACATACAGGGAGACCCTGTCTCAAAAAGACCAAAAAAAGGTGATCATTCATTTCATTAAATATGAGACACAATTTTCTACTTCACTCTCATGGAGATCATTCCTATGTTTCTTTTAAGATGTGTAATCTTGGGGCTGGAGAGATGGCCTAGCGGTTAAGAGCGCTGACCGCTCTTACAGAGGACCCGGGTTCGATCCCCAGCACCCACATGGCGGCTGAGAACCGTCTGAAGCTCCAATTCCAGCAGAACTCCAGTTCCAGGGGAATCCGAGACCCTCTTCTGACCTCCGCGGTGTTGCANAAAAAAAAAAAAAAAAAAAAGATGCTATGGAGAAAAGACTTAGTTCTCCTTTAAGTGCTGTTTAATACTGAATGTAGATCAAAACCTATGTAATGTAAATGGTTTTTATTTCTAGCTAACTCATACTTAATTTTCTTTGGATTATCAACATAGCACTGCTAATATTAAGGAACGTAACTCCCCCTTCTTTAGGGAGTTTTTAGTACATTGTCAAATGCCATGTACATATTCAAAATATTTGGCGTTTTCTTCTGCAGCAGGAAGCTTTTTATGTAAAAATAAGGTATCTAGTAGCTCACATCCCCTTTAATAACTGTAGAAAGCCTTTCTGTAAGGTTACTTTTCTTCATATTCACATCACATCCCTAATTGGAAGGCCAGGAGCATAATAGGTGGTTTTTTTTTTTGGCTTTCGTTTTCCTCATGGAATCATGGGTAGTTTCATTGCAGCTCATCTCTTTCTGTTTGTTTCATATAGGGCTGATAGTTCAGGACCATTCAGACCCCATGTTCAGTTCATATGCCTATAAATCCCACTACCTACTGAATGAATCAAACCGTGCTGAGTTGATGAAATTACCTATGATTCCTTCTTCGTCAGCTTCCAAAAAGAAATGTGAGAAAGGTAACAATTAAAATAGTTTATATCTTTATTTTTGCATTTCCTTTTTCTCTCTCTCTCTCTTTAAATGAACGGGGGACTATGTATGCCTGTCAAGCATTGTCTGTTGGTTTTGGTAAATTCTGCCTGGGTGGTTGTGACTGTGTCTTCATATGGCTCCTGAATTATCAAAAGGGCTTAAAATAATTACATTATTACAAACTTTTACTTTTCTTCATGACTTAATAATTTCCACACATTCCAAAGGCATAGCTTATTAAAATACAATGACTAGGCTTTTGTTAAAACATGAAAGACTACTTAAAAGGCTCTTTCTCAATTTCCTGACGTACAATTATTATTCATGTTAGGCTAGACTAGTCAAGTCATGGTATAATTTGTTATTAGCTGTCAACTAATAAGATAGACTTTTTTTTTGAGACAAGGACTCCCTGTAGTCCCAGCTGGCCTTGAACTCATAGAGATCCTCCTGCCTCTGCCTCCCAAGTGCTGGGACTAAAGGTGTGTGCCACCATGCCCAACTAGAAGATAGACTTTTAAAAGAAAGAAACTAGGTTAACATACTGAAAAAGATTAATGTTAGAACACACTGTATCATTTTATTTATTAAATATTTTATTAAGATGCTATAAAAACTAGTGACTTCCCTTAGGAGACAGTGATGGGAAGCTAAGGTTGAGGGTACACCAAATACTATTAGAAGGCAGCCCAGCCAAATTACTAATGGGTATATTGTGCATAGAGAACTATAAGCCAAATGTATATTCATATTCTCCCAGTTGGTTTCATCCATGTAAGAAAGCTTAGTATTTAACTTTCCATTGCCTGCTTATAGTAAAGTAGGAAACTAATTTAATAAAAATGTTTTATCTAGAGGTTATTAGCCCAAAGTATTACTTAGTGAGTTTGGAAGATACAGGTCCTTCCTCAATATGGTCCTGTTATGATCTGGGGCTCAGTTCAGAATCTATAAAGAAAAACTGGTCATTCATAACCTAATATTTCTTGTCTGTAGAGAGGTATATTAAAGTGTGTTGTTAATAATAATATTATTATTATATTATATATACTATAAACAATATTAGGTAATAATATTATTTGTGTTGCCTGTTTGATATATCCTTGCTCTTTGTCAAATATTAAAAGTGGCAACTGATAAGTGAAAGAAATTACAACTAATTCAATTGATTAGAACCTGTTAGAATTATTGGAAAGAGAACTGGCTTTTTTGTTTCCTTGCTTTCCATTGAAATCAGATTGTATCACCTTGTTGGTGATACTATATTCTTCCAAAGAAATGGGCATAGGCATACATTATTCCTTACTGCAATAAAATTCATCTGAGGTATTTTAGGAAATACTTTATTTTCCTGTCAGCACTTTTATAAAATTAGCTTAACTCAGTTGTTGCTTTGTTTTCAGCATTTAGTATTAATCTTGAGTTGAAATTATTTTTAGCTATCTGCTTATCTTGACTAATGTATTACTTCCCTTATATTTGAAAGCAGCTTTTTTGCATAGCACCAAGGTAGAACATTCGTATTTTTATTCTTCCTATATCCCTGTGTATTTTAAAACATCTTTATCATAATGCTTTTCAGTGATGATTCTGGCAGTGTATTTCCTCTGAAGTAAGAGTTTAAAAATTTACGGTTATTTATATTAACATTAAAAATGTGCTAACTTTTGGAAATAATGACATGTCCTCTAAGACTGTTCTTGAAAACAGGTCTCCCTCTTGATTGTTACTTTTCAATGGAAACGTGGATAATCTAATTTTAATTAAAATGCACAGAAGAGTTTCCTACCTAGATTTAGAGCATTCAGGCAGCTAATTTCTAGGCTGGAAAACTGAACCAATTAATCCACATTGAGATCTGCAGTAAAGGAAAAAAATCCCCATGGTTGAAGTCAAAGCTTCAAGCAGAGGAAATATAGTTACTTAATCCATAACTAGTTCTATGTAGATTTTTCCTTTTGTTTTCATGTTAATCAGTTGGAGGTTTGAAAGTCTGCAAGAAGACAAGATTTCTGGAAAACTGACAGTGAATCCTTAAAAGGTTGGAGCATGTAATGTGATCAAGTTATATAGAAGGCTCTGAACCTTTTACTTACGAGACTTTAAATTTTGTTATACAACTTGCTTTTGCAGTTATTAAAATTCATTTTCAGTGGTTAGCTGCATTTCTGTTACTTGTTGATGGACATTTAGAAATACCTAATCATCAACCCCCAAATCTCACTTCCTTGGACTTAAAAAAAATATTAGTGATTGTCACATCTGCTTTTAATATCAACACAAAGATTATTTTATGTGTTTAAAAGGAGAGGGTTTGATAAAGAACTTAAGAGGATATCTCTTCATATAGTACTTCATTCTACACCGATAATTACTTAGTTTTGTGCTATAAAGCAGTGGTTCTCAAAATTAAGTCTTATATAAGAAAAATTTTGGCCGGGTTTGGTGGCACATGCCTTTGGCCCCAGCACTCGGGAGGCAGAGGCAGAGGCAGAGGCAGAGGCAGAGGCAGATGGATCTCTGTGAGTTCAAGGCCAACCTGATCTACATAGTGAGTTCCAGGCCAGCTGGGGCTATAGAGAAAGCCTGTCTCAAAAAGACCAAAAAACAAAAGAAAAAAAAATTGAAGTTCTTTTGGAAAATTAACAGAATTGTTCATTTATACAATATAGAGTTATATGAGTTTACATTTGGCTATGACTTTAACAGTTTAATGTGATGAGACTCACTTTGTTTTTGGATCATAGTCGTTGGCAGTTATATATTTCTTTGATTAATGAAAATAGGAGAGCTGGGCATGGTGGTGCATGCCTGTAATCCCAGCACTTGGGAGACTGAGCCAGGAGGATCACCGATGGCCAGCCTAAGCTACTTAGTGAGTCTGTCTCTCTCTCTCTCTCTCTCTCTCTCTCTCAAAAGATAGAGAGGAATTGCTAGTATTCAAATGTAGGTTTACTTTTGGTTGATAAAATATTGAAAATTTGGGTCATGAGGAGAAAGGGGATCCTTATTGATAAAACAGTTGCAAACCACTGCTGTATAGCCTGCTTGGCTCTATTTTCACTGAAAGGTAATGATGCTGTAATTATCAGTGTGAAAATCTGTGTTCCATTTCTGCGTTATCTGAAGAAAAAAAACTGATTAATTTATTAGTTATTTTCATTCTTATTAATTATAAAGGGATTTAGTTAATTGTGCCAGTGGATTAAAATACAAACATGACTATTCATTCTTAGCTCTGAAGAATAAATAAAAGCTATTTGTTTGAAAAACTTGCTTTCAAGTGTATTTGGGCTAAAAATTTTGTGTCTATCTTATGACAGTCTAAGTTGCTAGGTTTAGTTACCTATGCATCTGACTTCGATGGTTCATATTTTAAAGAGACACAGTATTGTTTTTGATGCTACTGAAAAGCTCTTAACCTAGCCACCGAAGTCTTAAAGCTAGCTGTTTTCATGTGTTTCCTATTTTAATCCATCTCTGTGGACATGACTCAGTCCTTTTATTTTCCCCCATTTGAATCATATCTAATGGACATTAAGAGATAACTTTCTCCTTTCTTTTTCTCTTTCTTCTTTTCTCAGTTATTAAGACTATTTGTTTGTTTCAAGGTGGAAGATTGCTCTGCTGTGAATCCTGCCCTGCTTCTTTCCACCCAGAATGCCTGAGTATAGACATGCCAGAAGGCTGCTGGAATTGCAATGACTGTAAAGCTGGCAAGAAACTACATTACAAGCAGATTGTTTGGGTCAAATTAGGAAATTACAGGCAAGTTTTCCAAGGACAAAGAGGAAGTGGTGTTATTCAGAGTGGGCACACATAATCTGGATGCAGAGCAGTTAGGAGCCAGGTGGGGGAACATAGACTTAGTTGGGGTGGTGGTTGAGGAGGAGGAGGCAGGTTTGTT
This sequence comes from Rhizomys pruinosus, assembly GCA_009823505.1. NCBI lineage: Eukaryota > Metazoa > Chordata > Mammalia > Rodentia > Spalacidae > Rhizomys > Rhizomys pruinosus. The sequence continues at coordinate 1,924,655 of VZQC01014390.1, read as the reverse complement.
TTCTGAGGTTTTAGGGGATTAGAAAGGTTATGTTGATCTTGGTTTTTTGTTTTACTTTGTTTCATTTTTGGTCTTTTTGACACAGGGTCTCCCTTTAGCCCCAGCTGGCCTGAAACTTGCTGTGTAGATCATCTTAGTCTCAATCTTAGATATCCACCAGCCTCTGCCTCCCAAGTGCTGGGATTAAAGGCATGTGCCCCACCACACCCAGCAGGAAGTGGCTTTTTAACTTTTGTTTTTAGGCTCTGAAAATTATTATTTTTTAAATTTTATTTATTTTTGTATGTGTATGAATGTACTGTCTGCGTGTAGATTTGTGCACCCGTGTCATGCAGTGCCGCGGAGGTCAGAAGAGGGTGTTGGATTCCCCTGGAAGTGGAGTTAAAGACGGTTCTCAGCCACCATGTGGGCGCTGGGAATCGAACCCTGGTCCCCTGCAAGAGCAGTCGGCACTCTTAACTGCTAGGCTATCTCTCCAGCCCCTGAAAATTATTTTATACTAGTGAATTATATACTACTAGATTTTAGAATGATAGGTCTTACATGGAAAGTGGAGGTTATGTTTTGTGTCTTAATTTTATATTGATTTCTAATTTCTAATGAGATCAAGAGTTTATAACTTGGTAAAAATAGCTCCTTTTTGGCTCTAAACCAGGCCTATTTTGTTCTAGGTTAACCCTAAGCTATGTATAAAAGAAAGAACTTTTTTGCCGGGTGTGGTGGCGCACACCTTTAATCCTAGCACTCGGGAGGCAGAGGCAGGCGGATCTTTGTGAGTTCAAGGCCAGCCTGGTCTACAGAGTGAGTTCCAGGACAGCTGGGGCTACAGGGAGATCCTGTCTTGAAAAGACCAAAAAAAAAGTTTTTCATAATTTAAACAGAGAGATTATTCCAGTAAGAGCCTTCAGTACTTGAACTTTCTTTCTGTCTCTGTCTCTGTCTGTCTCTGTCTCTGTCTCTGACTTCCTTCCTTCCTTCCTTCCTTCCTTCCTTCCTTCCTTCCTTCCTTCCTTCCTTCCTTCCTTCCTTCCTTCCTTCCTTCCTTCCTACCTTCTTCTCCTCCCTCGCTTCCTTTTCCTTTTCTTTTTCTTTTTTTTTTCTTTTTCTTCTTTTTCTTTGTCTTTTTCTTTTTCCTTTTCCTTTTCCTTTTCCTTTCTTTCAGTACCCATGTGCCACAGCAGTGTGCCTGTGGAGGTCAGAGGGTGGGTTACAGGAATTGCTTCTCTTCACCACGTGGGTTCCAGAGGTCAAACTCAAGTGGTCAGGCTTGGCAGCAAGCACCTTTACCTGCTGAGCCTCCTTTCTGGCCCAAGTCAGTTCAGTTCTTAAGGGAATTAAGTAAGAAAAATGTCCTGGAAAGATGATTTAGCAGAGGACCTGAGTTCTGTTCCCAGCACCCACATCAGGCAGTTCAAAACTACCTGTAAGTCCCATCTCCAGGGAATCTAACACCCTCTTCTGGCCTCTACCCAGCCACATATGACAAACCCAGGCAAAAGACATATGACTTATTAGAAAGAGACAAAGAAGAGGAAAAGTCAGTTTGCAGAAGAATAGCAAATAGGAAATACAGAAAAACTATCTTAGGCTCACTGAAACTAAGTGTTCTGTAAAACAGACTTTTTTTTTCCAGTTAAAAGTTACACAAGATTCAAAGGAGTGGAAAGAAGTTGGTATCCTGTATCAAAAATAACTGTAAAGCTGGGTGGTGGCACACACCTTTTATCCCTGCACTTCAGAGGCACAGGCAGGCATATCTCTGTGAGTTCAAGGTCATCCTGGTCTATAAAGTGAGTTCCAGGCCAGCTGGGGCTGCAGGGAGATGCTGTCTCAAAAAGACCAAAAAGAAAAAACAAAACAACAACAAAAAAACTATAGGCCCAGTGAGATGGCTTAGTGTGGAAAGAGGCCAAACCCATGAGTTCAGTTCAGTCCTCATGATCTACTTTGTGTTAGGAGAGACCTGACTCCTATAAGGTCTTTGGACCTTCACACATCCACGCATGTGCATATGTACACATAAACAAACACAAATAAATAAAATGTAATAAAAATCATGACAGCACACTTCAAGAAAGTTATTTATTTACTTATTTATTTGTGTTTTTGAGACAGGGTCTCAACTGTAGCCCCAGCTGGCCTGGAACTCCCTATGTAGACCAGGCTGGCCTTGAACTCACAGAGATCCCACTGCCCCTGCCTCCCAGCGTTGTGATTAAAGGCATGCACCACCATGCCTGGCCAAGAAATTAATTTTCAAAATATTGAATAAGCTAGGCATAGAGATATGTGCATTCCTATAGTGGGAGGCAGGAGTATCTTGAGTTAGAAATTGGCCTGGGCTATATAGTGAGACCCTGTCTACAAAGTGGTTTCACTTGGTGACTGCTAGAACAGCCAGTCAGGTTTCTACTCTGCTTCATCCTATGAGTAATAGGATGATTCTGAAAAACATAAAACCTGGAACAGCTGATTAAGATACATTTGCCCTAGTTGATTAGATTCAGAAAATGCTGATTTCCATGGGGGTACTTATTCTTTACTGTGGCAAGAGTTATTCTCAAAATAATTCCCTGACTACTAGAAACAATCCTTCATTCATTGAAATATAGTCTTCTCTACCAGGAAAGACATTAAATATGTCAAATATGGGAAAAGCATGACTTCGCTACAATTAAAACTGGATTTGGGCCGGGCGTGGTGGCGCACACCTTTGATCCTAGCACTTGGGAGGCAGAGACAGGCGGATCTTTGTGAGTTCAAGGCCAGCCTGGTCTACAAGGTGAGTTCCAGGACAGCTGGGACTACAGGAAGACCCTGTCTGGAAAAGACAAAAAAAAAAAAAACCAAAAACTGGATTTGGAATTGTATTAGTTGGCACCCCAATTCTGGAGCTGGGTAGCAGGTTCAGTTCTTCTTTTGATTACTAGAGTTTATAACCAATGTCTTCATGATATATATTTTATAAATTTTAAATATTAATATTTTAAAGAAACTACATAAGGCATTTAAGGCCTGCTTTCCTTTTTTTTTTTTTTTTTTTTTTTTTTTTTTTTTGCCTTTTCGATAGAGGGTCTCCCTGTAGCCCCCTTCCCCAGCTGTCCCTGGACTTCGCGTCTGGTAGACCAGGTCTGGCCCTGGAACTCGACAAAGATTCACCTGCCTTCTGCCCCCAATGCCTAGGACTTAAAGGGCGTGCGCCCCATGCCCGGCTAAGCCTACTTTCTTTGCTTGTTTTTCACTGTTTGTTTTGTTTGTAAAAAAAAATTTGGGGGGGTATTTTTTTTTTTTTTGAATGACAGGGCTCCCTTTTTAGTCTCAGCTGTCCTGGAGGCTCGCTCTGTAGACCGGGCTTGGCCTTGAAACTCAACAAGGATTCTGGCCTGCCTCTTGCCTCCTTGAGTGGCTGGGATCAAAGGGCGGCGTCCACCCCACAGTATTGTGTGTCTTTTTTAAGAATTAAACTGAATATTGTAAATATTAAAACCCCTTTTTTCTCCTTCCAATCTTTAATAAAAAAAATGTGATTTTTTTTTTCCTTTCATTTCTTGTCCCTAAACTTGTTTTGTTTCAAGATAGGCTGGCCCGCAGAGATTTGCGAATCCCAGGGTCTGTTGCCACTGAACAGTTCAAGGCCTTAATGAACATTAGAACTTGGCGGGACTTCCCTTGTGTTCTTCTTGTGTTCTCATGACTACGAGCTGGAGTACACCAGGCAGAGTTGTTCCCTTACGTTGAAGGAGACAAGAACGTCGTTGCCGAGGGACAGATCTATGCCGCTCGTCAGTATAACAAGACCTTCAAAAAAGGTAAAGGAACGAGCAGCATGGATTTCTCAGATCCCCTCCTTTGCACATGATAATTTCATGCTGCTATGGAGAATGGTCACCTGTATTAGGATTTTTCCATATCCATAATCTTCAGTTCACATCCAGGACTGGGGTTGAGATGCATAGAGCATGGTAGACTGTGCTGTGTTAGGTGAGTGGGAGTATATACAACTCATGTCCAATCCCGTGTTTTTCTGCTTCCTTCTGATAATAAGTGGTCGCCATAATAATGATCCGCCTTATCCACTATTTATAACCTCAGGGATCCTGTGTATACTGCCATAGGGATAGAGTGTCAAACAGAGATATAGATATTATATGGCAACGTACGTCCCTACACCTATTAGCGCGCAGCGTTTGAAAGGAGTTTGGGTTTCTGGGTAAGGGCCAAATTAATTTAAATCTAGGCCAAGGTAAAAATATGCTCTTATTAGGGTCACCTCTGTGATAATCAGCGAAAATAGTACAGAAGTCTATCTGTTCACTTTGTAATAATTGGGAGAGTGGTTGCCGCACTGACAGCAGCAGTGCACAGAGGCGCTCATTTGCTTGGATGAGTTGTATTCTGTATTTATTATTAACAACCTATTCATGCTCAGTCGAAAGACTGTAGATATAATCCAAGAGCATATTTTTGTGTTTTTGATTGTTATATAATATATATCTACCATCCTCATAGTACTTTAGAAATTTGGTTGGCTTTCTCCTCTCTCTCTCTCTATCTCTAGTTTTATTATCGTCTGTGTTTTGGTCTTTTCGAGACAGGGTCTCCCTGTAGTCCCAGCTGTCCTGGAACTCTCTCTGTAGACCAGGTTGGCCTTGAACTCACAAAGATCCGCCTGCCTCTGCCTCCCGAGTGCTAGGATTAAAGGCGTGCGCCACCACGCCCGGCTTTAGAAATTTGGTTTTTGTAGCCCCACCAGGCCGGCCTTGATCTCACAGAGACCCACCTGCCTCTGTTTCCTACATGCTGGGATTAAAGGCATACACCACTACACCTAGCTCCCCAGAACATTATTTTATTTTATTTTATTTTATTTATTCAATTTGTATGTGTATGAATGTACTGTCTGCATGTAGGTTTATGCACCCGTGTTGTGCAATGCCTCGGAGGTCAGAAGAGGGTGTCAGATTCCCCTGGAACTGGAGTTACAGACGGTTCTCAGCCGCCATGTGGGTGCTGGGGATTGAACCCTGGTCCTCTGCAAGAGCAGTTGGTGCTCTTAACTGCAAGGCCATCTCTCCAGCCCTAGAACATAATTTTAAACAGCAAATTTCAGGCCAGATGTAGTGCGTTTAGAAGGTGGTATAAAATTGCTTTCCTAATGGTATGTGATTATATTTTGATAGTTATTTACTTTGTTCTTATTGTCAGCACTAGAAGAAGCAGCAAAACGTTTCCAGGAATTGAAAGCACAAAGAGAAAGTAAAGAAGCACTGGAGATAGAAAAAAACTCAAGAAAACCTCCTCCTTACAAACACATCAAGGTGAAAACTTGACAAAAGATGAAGTGCCTGTTTTCTTAGTGGTTAAAGGCCCTTTGTGACCTGCAGAGACATTCACTGGTTATCAGCCTTCTATAAAACCAAGAGGTTTTGTCAAGCGTCAGTGAGTACCTGCTTGAGGTGCTGTGAGAAGTGGGTCTCTACAAGCCCTTTCACAATCAGGAATACCATGGCCTGTATGAAATTGTGTTCTTTTCTACCAGATTGTTGCACAAACAAATGAAAATATAGGTCTTTAGCAACTCTTTTCTCCAGAGAGCTCACAGATTTCCCTTGATTTCAGTTATTAAATATTTCTGTCAACCTGTGGCAAATGAAATAAGTGAAATTTCATATCAGGTTTCAATATTTTTGTCTACTGAAGAGACATAAATTAGTATTTTTAGCTCACGAGAGAACTAAGATAAAGAGCTTTTCTTTGAGCCATGTTATAAGGCATTGGCCAAGACCAAAATAAGTAATATGGATGCTTTTGATATTTTGGTTCAAATTGCTAATAGATCACTCACCTTCTGCCCCCCTTTCACTTTTTATTTTGTTTCCTAGGCTAATAAAGTAATAGGAAAGGTACAGATCCAGGTGGCTGACCTGTCAGAAATTCCCCGCTGTAATTGCAAGCCTGCTGATGAAAACCCTTGTGGCTTAGAGTCGGAGTGTCTCAACAGAATGTTGCAGTATGAGTGTCACCCACAGGTGTGCCCTGCTGGAGATCGCTGTCAAAACCAGTGCTTTACAAAGAGGCTCTACCCAGATGCAGAAGTCATCAAAACAGAGCGAAGAGGCTGGGGTCTCAGGACCAAAAGGAGCATTAAGAAGGTGAGGTGAGGTGAGGTGAGGTGAGGTGAGGTGAGGTGAGGTGGAGGCATTGGGAGTAAATAGAATAGGATAGAGCCTGTGCCTCCTTAGGGATGTTTCAGTGTTGTCTGAATCTAGGGATAAAATGCATAGATATTTATGGTGAAAAATTAGAAACTTCTCACACAGAGAATGTGGCACTTGTTAAGCAGAGAAAGTAGGAAGAGGATAATAATAAAATACATGTAACTGTTGAATGTCTTAATTACTCATAAAAAAGGGACATTGAGGGGCTGGAGAGATGGCCTAGTGGTTAAGAGTGCCGACTGCTCTTGCAGAGGACCCGGGTTCGATCCCCAGCACCCACATAGCGGCCGAGAACCGTCTGAAACTCCAATTCCAGGAGAAACTCCAGTTCCAGGGGAATCCAACACCCTCTTCTGACCTCTGCGGCATTGCACGACACAGGTGCACAAACCTACATGCAGACAGTACATTCATACACATACAAAAATGTAAAAAAATTTTAGATAAGGTCTCACTATATAGTCCTGGCTGGTCTAGAACTCACTATGTAAGAAGTCAGGCTGGCCAGGAGTGGTGGCGCACGCCTTTAATCCTAGCACTCAAGAGCCAGAGGCAGGTGGATCTTTGTGAGTTCAAGGCCAGCCTGGTCTACAGAGTGAGTTCCAGGACAGCTGGGGCTACAGGGAGACCCTGTCTCAAAAAGACCAAAAANAGGGTGTCAGATTTCCCCCTGGAATGGAGTTACAGACGGTTCTCAGCCGCCATGTTGGCGCTGCTGGGGGGGGATTGAACCCTGGTCCCTCTGCAAGAGCCGTTGGTGCTCCTAACTGCAAGGCCATCCCTCCAGCCCATAGGCTTAGATAGTTAGAACATAATTTTCAACAGCAATTTCAGGCCAGATGTGTGCGTTTAGAAGAAGGTGGTATATTTTTTTGGTATAAAAATGCTTTCCTAATGTATGTGATTATATTTTGCTAGTATTTACTTTTGTTCTCTATTGTCCACGCCACTCTTTAGAAGAAGCAGCACAAACGTTTCCAGGCTTGAAAAGCACCAAAGAGAAAAGGTAAGTAGAGAAAGTTAAAAGAAGCCTGGAGATAGAAAAAAACTCAAGAAAACCTCCTCCTTACAAACACATCAAGGTGAAAACTTGACAAAAGATGAAGTGCCTGTTTTCTTAGTGGTTAAAGGCCCTTTGTGACCTGCAGAGACATTCACTGGTTATCAGCCTTCTATAAAACCAAGAGGTTTTGTCAAGCGTCAGTGAGTACCTGCTTGAGGTGCTGTGAGAAGTGGGTCTCTACAAGCCCTTTCACAATCAGGAATACCATGGCCTGTATGAAATTGTGTTCTTTTCTACCAGATTGTTGCACAAACAAATGAAAATATAGGTCTTTAGCAACTCTTTTCTCCAGAGAGCTCACAGATTTCCCTTGATTTCAGTTATTAAATATTTCTGTCAACCTGTGGCAAATGAAATAAGTGAAACTTTCATATCAGGTTTCAATATTTTTGTCTACTGAAGAGACATAAATTAGTATTTTTAGCTCACGAGAGAACTAAGATAAAGAGCTTTTCTTTGAGCCATGTTATAAGGCATTGGCCAAGACCAAAATAAGTAATATGGATGCTTTTGATATTTTGGTTCAAATTGCTAATAGATCACTCACCTTCTGCCCCCCTTTCACTTTTTATTTTGCTTTCCTAGGGTCTAATAAAGTAATAGGAAAGGTACAGATCCAGGTGGCTGACCTGTCAGAAATTCCCCGCTGTAATTGCAAGCCTGCTGATGAAAACCCTTGTGGCTTAGAGTCGGAGTGTCTCAACAGAATGTTGCAGTATGAGTGTCACCCACAGGTGTGCCCTGCTGGAGATCGCTGTCAAAACCAGTGCTTTACAAAGAGGCTCTACCCAGATGCAGAAGTCATCAAAACAGAGCGAAGAGGCTGGGGTCTCAGGACCAAAAGGAGCATTAAGAAGGTGAGGTGAGGTGAGGATGAGGTGAAGGTGAGTTGGGTGAGGTGAGGTGAGGTGGAGGCATTGGGAGTAAATAGAATAGGATAGAGCCTGTGCCTCCTTAGGGATGTTTCAGTGTTGTCTGAATCTCGGGATATTTAAATAGCCTTTTAGATACTTTAGGTGAAAAATTTTAGAAACTTCTCACACAAGAGAATTTGGCACTTTGTTAAACGCAGAGAAAGTAGGAAGGGATAATAATAAACATTCCATGTAACTGTTGATGTCTTAAATTTACTCCTAAAAAAAGGACATGAGGGCCCTGGAGAGATGGCCTAGTGTAAGAGTGTCCGACCTCCATGCTCTTGCAGAGGACCCGGGTTTCGATCCCCAGCACCCAAAAACCGTCTGAAACTCCAAACTGTCTGAAACTCCAATTTCCAGGAGGAACTCTCAGTTCCAGGGGAATCCGACACCTCTTCTGACCTCTAAAGAATTGTACGACACGGGTGCACAAAAAAAAAAAAAAAAAAAAAAAAAAAAAAAAAAAAAAGAAAAAATAAAATTAATAAACAAAAAAAATTAAAAAAGGGGACATTGAGATTTTTCTATTTGAATTTTTTTTTCTTTAAAACTTAAATGTTGAAATGACTCTTACTTACCTTACTTTAAACATCTTTTTGTTTGCTTTTTATGGAGGAGGGAAACATCTCAGTAAAGATATAAAAAATTAAAATTACTAAGTTCAGTATATACTTGGAACAGAAAGTAGCAAACCCAGGACTTTTCTCTAGCTTCATAATTGATTAGCTATGAAAAAAGTGACCAAGTCAGCTGGTCTCCTGAGCCCAAATTTCTCATTGCTGAAGTAAACATTTTATAATCCATGTTCCACATATTTAAAAGTTGTCACACTCAGATTGTATGTGCAGGAGCATTGGAAATAGTTAAGATCTTTGACATTTATAAAAAATTTTTTCCTTTTTATACCTTGGATTTTGTTTTTTTTTCCCCCCCAAAAAAAAAAAAAAAAAAAAAAAAAAAAAAATTGCCGGGCTGGAGAGATGCTCAGCAGTTAATGAGCCACCGGCCTGCTTTCCCAGAGGACCAGGGGTTCACTTCCCCAGCACCCACGTGTTGGCTAAGAACCGCCTTTAAGTTGAGCGTGGTGGTGTATGACCTTGAATCCTAGCACTAAGGAGGCAAGAGGCAGGTATAGACTTCTGTGAGTCAAGGCCAGCCCTGGTCTACAGAGTGGGTTCCAAGCCAGCTGGGGCTCAAACAGGGAGACCCTGTCTAAAAAAAAAAGAAATACATGCCATGGCGCAACATAACTTTAAATCCCAATACCTTCAAAGAACACAATTAAAATACCAGTAAATAACTTCTACAATTTCCACATAATATCAAATTTAGAGTGTATTGCTAATATCCTGGTGCCCTTTGTAAAAACAACACTCCAAACAAGAAACCAAAACTAAGGGGCTGTGACGAGATGGTTCCAGTGGTAAGAGCACTCCTGATCTTACAGAGGATTGAGTTTGGTTTTCTAGCACCTATATTGGGGCCAGCTCACAATCCCACTGCCTGTAATTCCAGTTCCACGGGATCTAGCACCCTCTTCTGGGCCTTGTGAGCCCCTATGGAAGGAAGGAAGCGAAGGGATGGCGGGATGGGGAAGGGAGGGAGGGAGGGAGGGAGGGAGGGAGGGAGGATAGGTAGATAGACAGATACATACACACAGATACACATACATAATTAAAAATAAGGGGCTGGGCCAGACGTGGTGGTGCATGCCTTTAATCCTAGCTCCTAGCTCTTGGGAGGCAGAGGTAGGCGGATCTTTGTGAGTTCAAGGCCAGCCTGGTCTACAGAGTGAGTTCCAGGACAGCTGGGACTACAGGGAGACCCTGTCTCGAAAAGACCAAAAAAAAGGGGGGGAGCGGCTGGAGAGATGGCAGTGGTTAAGAACACTTGCTGTTCTTGCAGAGAACCCAGGTTCAATTCCCAGCACCCACATCATGGCTCACAACAGTCCATAACTCCAGTTCCAGAGATCTGATGCCCTTTTCTGACCTCTTTAAGCATTGCATGACACAGGTGCACTTACATATTGCTGAGCCATCTCTCTAGCCTCCCTCCAATTCTTTTATTTATTTATTTATTTATTTATTTATTTATTTATTTATTTATTTATTTGGTATTTTTGAGACAGGGTCTCCCTTTAGTCCAAGCTGGCCTGGAGCTTGCTCTGTAGACCAGGCTGACCTTGAACTCACAGAGATCTGCCTGCATTCTGCCTCTGGGATTAAAGGCGTGTACCACCATACCCGGCTCCCAATTCTCTTTAGAACATTCATTTTAAAGCCTTTGCTTTTAATTCTGCTTCGGCCCTTCATTGCCTAGAACCACGTACTGATAGAGAACTTATATTCATTGAAATAGACCTAGTGGGAATTTTTTTCTTGACATCTTTTTACCTTTTGGGGGGGGGCAGAAATAAATCCCCTTTGTAATCTCTCTTTTTTTAAGTTTTATCAGAAAATTAGATGATTTATAGTAAGAAATCATTGCTAAGAACAATAGTTATAATTTTAAAATATCAGCCGGGCGTGGTGGCACACGCCTTTAATCCTAGCACTCGGGAGGCAGAGGCAGGAGGATCTTTGTGAGTTCAAGGCCAGCCTGGTCTACAGAGTGAGTTCCAGGACAGCTGGGGCTACAGGGAGACCCTGTTTCGAAAAGACAAAAAAAAATAATAATAAAATAATAATAATAATTTTAAAATATCATTTAGTACAGTTAACAAGTCAGGTACCAAAAAGATAGTAGGGTGGTGGGGCCGGAGAGATGGCTCAGTGGTTAAGAGCACTGACTGCTTGCACATTCTTTTTTTTTAACAGCCTTATGACAGTCTATAATAAAATATACCATGACTTACTTCACCTATTCTTAATCAGTTTGCCGAGTTAACTGGTTGGTTGGTTGGTTGGTGGTTTACTGGTTATTTGGGAGGCAGAGTCTCCTGTGAACTCACTTTCCTAGCCTCCTGAGTGTGGTGCCACCATCCCAGATCGTCTCCAGTGAATTTACATATGATACACAAATTCTAGAATGAACATTCTTCATTGTCTTTTGTGTATGTGTATATATGTGTGTTGTATGCATGTGTAGGTGTTCATGTTTATGCTGGTTCACATGCACATGTATACACATGCATGTAGAGACCAGAGGTTTATATCATGTATCTTCCTTGATCATGTTCCACTTTATTTTTTTATTTTTTTTTAATATTTTTTTTATTTTTTTTACGTGCATTACTGTCTGTATGTAGGTGCACTTGTGTCGTGCAATGCCGCAGAGGTCAGAAGAGGGGGTTGGAGTCCCCTGGAGCTGTAGTTAAAGATGGTTCTCAGCCGCCATGTGGGTGCTGGAAATTGAACCCGGGTCCTCTGCAAGAGCAGTCAGCAGTCTTAACCGCTGAGCCATCTCTCCAGCCCCCCACTTTATTTATTTATTTATTTATTTATTTATTTATTTATTTATTTATTTATTTATTTATTTTTTTATAATTTTTAATTTTATTTTATTTATTTTTGTATGTGGATGAGTGTGCTGTCTGCATGTAGGTTTGTGCACCCGTGTCGTGCAATGCCGCGGAGGTCAGAAGAGGGTGTCGGATTCCCCTGGAACTGGAGTTCTCCTGGAGTTGGAGTTTCAGACGGTTCTCAGCCACCATGTGGGTGCTGGGGATCGAACCCGGGTCCTCTGTAAGAGCGGTCAGAACTCTCAACCGCTAGGCCATCTCTCCAGCCCCTCCCCCACTTTATTTTTTACAACAGCATGTTTCACTGAACCTGTAACTTGCCGATTGGCCAGATTTGCTGTAACCCAGTCCTCCAGTGCTGGATTACAGACATTCACCCTCAACATGTGGCTCAGATTCTCATTCTTGCATAGCATGTACTTTACTGGCTGAACCACTTCATTTTGTTTTGTTTTGTTTTGTTTTGTTTTGTCTTTTTGAGACAGGGTCTCCCTTTTAGTCCCAGCTGGCCTGGAGATCCGCCTGCCTCTGCTTCCCAAGTGCTGGGATTAAAGCAGTGTGCCACCACAGCTGGCTTAATGACGGTTCTTAGCAGCCATGAGGGTGCTGGGAATTGAACCCGGGTCCTCTGCAAGAGCAGTTGGTGCTCTTAACTGCTGAGCCATCTCTTCAGTCCTGGCTGAACCACTTTCTCTTTGTATACCTATTTCTATAGATTCAATTGTTTGAAGTCAGATTCATTCATTCAAGACATACTAAGCTTCTTCTGTGTGCCAGGCACTATTCTAAGCACTTGGAAATCAAAAGAGAACAAGCTACACAAAGCCTTACGCCTAAGAATCTGCTAGAAGTAAAGATAATACCAGCTATATATTGTTGAGTGCCACTAAATGCTCTGAAGTAAAGCTATAAAGCAGATAGCAGGTGACAAGGATTGCTATATAGATTAATTGGTTAAGGATGGCCTGAGAAGGTGATATTTGACCTGAAAGTATTATATAAAAAGCCATACAGCAATATAAAGAAAAGTATTCAAAACCAACCAAAAAAAGTCCAAAGGCCTTATCATGTTCTAGGAACAGAAGCAAACTAGTGAGCCTGGACAAGAGTGATAAGGAGTGGAAGTGGTAAGTCGGAAATTAGGTGAGGGGGGTAGCCAAAGGCTAGGTCCTAAGGGGTTCTGTAGTCCATGGATGAGAAACTGCTGGAGGATGTAGGACAACTTGACTGACATGATATATTAGTTTTCTGTTGCTATGTAACAATATCTCCATGAAGTTAACAACTTACAGTTGGTCGTCATACCTCATACCTGTAATCAACACTGAGGCTGAGGCGGCAGGATCACCAAGAATTTGAGGCTGGAGCTGGAGAGATAGCTCAGTAGTTAAGAACATTGGGGGGCTGGAGAGATGGCCTAGCGGTTAAGAGCGCCGACCACTCTTACAGAGGACCCGGGTTCGATCCCCAGCACCCACATGGCGGCTGAGAACCGTCTGAAACTCCAATACCAGGAGAACTCCAGTTCCAGGGGAATCCAACACCCTCTTCTGAATTCCGCGTCATTGCACGACACGGGTGCACAAACCTACATGCAGACAGTACACTCATACACATACAAAAATAAATTTAAAAAAAAATTTTTTTAAGAACATTGGAAGCTCTTGCAAAGAACCTAGGTTCAGTTCCCAACATTCACATGGCAGCTATCAACTGTCTGTAATAAATCCAGGGAATTTAACACCCTTTTCTGGCCTTCTCAGGCACTTGCAAACATTCAAAGCACTCATATACATAAAATAAAAGTAAACATAAAAAAATTTTGAGACTGGCCTGGGCTACATAGTGAGTTCTGGGCTAGCCTGAACTAAATAAGAGTGAGACCTTGTCTCAAAAAACAAAAAGCAACTTAGCCATGATACGTTTTATTATATCATAATTTGTATGGGTTGGGTCCAGGCAGTGGATGGTTCTCATCCTGTGGCTCGCCTATGGAAGGACCTACTTCCCAGAATGCATGGTCGTCATAGAGCTCTGTTCTTTGTAGCTGTGGTCTGAGTGTTTTTGAGTTTTTTTTTTCCTTCCTGCTGTTTTCAGGAGTAGCTCTTAGCCTCTAGTGGCTACCCATTTTTTGCTACCTGACTTTCCCAGCTTAGTCATGTGAGAGACTCTATTCAGCAAGACAGACACTGTGGTCTTTCTTAGAAAGGTCACATCAACACATGCATGCTGTCACCATTGTCAAGCTCCCTGGAATGGCATGAAAGAAGGGGATGGGGAGCCACCATGAGAACCTGTCACATTTGGGGTTCAAAAGAATAACTGGCTAGAGTATGGAGGGTTTCTGAGAAAGGAAGCCTACTCAAGCAGTCTGGGAGAGGGATGATGGGGCACAGATGAGTACTGTATCACTGATGCTCACTGAGGAGACTTTGTATGTGGAGCCACAAGGGGTGAGTGAGGTAAAAATATGGTAAAATAATAAGCACATACATATTTGTTTCTAAGATGTTTATTTTCCTCTGAGGTATATTTGTAATACAGGTAGGTCCTATATAGATAATACTATTGCTCTAAACTGAATCACCAATGGTTTTAAGGTGAAAGGGTTGGTGATTATTTACTCTTATTTCTTTTATTTTTATTTATTTATTTATTTATTTTTGGTCTTTTTTGAGACAGAGTTTCCCTGTAGCCCCAGCCTGTCTGGAACTCACTATGTACACCAGGTTGGCCTTAAACTCATAGAGATCCTCCTGCCTCTGCCTCCCAAGTGCTGGGATCAAAGGTGTGTGCCACCATGCTATTTACTCTTCTTTTTTTTTTTTGGTCTTTTCGAGACAGGGTCTCCCTGTAGTCCCAGCTGTCCTGGAACTCACTCTGTAGACCAGGCTGGCCTTGAACTCACAAAGATCCACCTGCCTCTGCCAGCTGTCCTGGAACTCACTCTGTAGACCAGGCTGGCCTTGAACTCACAAAGATCCACCTGCCTCTGCCTCCCAAGTGCTAGGATTAAAGGTGTGCGCCAACATGCCCGGCTCACTATTTACTCTTATTTCATGTGAGCTTATCACTTAAAACAGCTAAAACAATAGTGACAATACCAAATTCTGTCAAAGATGTAGACCAACTGGATCTCTTTGGCATTGGTGGTAGGATTGTAAAGGGGACAACTTACTCTGGACAGTAGTTTGGCAGTATATTAACTCCAGTTCCAAGGCATCTGACACCCTCTTCTGGCCTCACTGAGGCATCAGACACCTATGTGGCAAACACTCATACACATAAAATAAAAATAAATACCTTTTAAAAGCCAATCTAAAAAGGTTGCACATATGTAAATTCACTTAAAGAACATTCTTGAATGATATATACTGATAAGGAGCAGATTAGTGTTTGCCAAGGGTTAGGATGGCATGGTTTAGAAGGATAAAAGATTACTTTAATCAAGACATCCTTGTGCTGAAGGAACAGTCTTGGACATGATTGTGTGGTTACCAGATTCTGTACGTGATAAAATCATACAAAACTACACACAGAAAAGATGAGTGTAAAACTGTCAATCTGATTAAGGTTTGTGTACCAATGTCCGTTTTCTGGTTGGTTTTTATTTTTTATTTTATTTTTTTATTAGTTTGTTTATTTTTAAGGGATTCTGCAATATAATAACACAGTTGTTTGCAGATAACATTGATGTTACTCAATTTGACATACAATTAGGTAATTGGTGCATTTTGCAAGTATCTATGTCCAAATTTTGAACAACCCAAGGTTCCCATAGTCCAGTTGGAGAAGCTTGTATGCATAGGCATGTTGATCAGTTAGGAGTCCAGACTATATTCCTTTAGTCTCATGATTCACCCCTATCTCTCTGCAGCCCTTACATTCTACCACGCCTCCTCTTCCGCAATTTGTTCCCTGGGCTTTGGGAAAGGGGCACAAATGGGTGAGAAGAAAACAGTCTACTTTCTTTGGAGTTGTCATTTTGGACTCTAGTCTGTTCAGGTTGTTTCCCTTCATGGGTTGACAGCTTTTCCAGTGATACCTTTTTAGTCATACTAACAAAGCACAAGCAATTGGATGTACAGGCATTTAAGCAGTACTAATTATTATGTCAAGCTAAGCTGTGAGCATAGACACAGATGCTTGGATGGTATGCTAATCTGCAAACTGTGGTTTCTCTATAAAGGGTGACAAGTTTCTTATTGTGGCTTATAACATCTCCTAACCACTAGAGGACATAAACCAAGTGTCTATATATATATCCCAAATCTAATTGGCTATTAGCTCTCTCCTTGGAGGAATAACTCACAGTGGATGCCACAAGCTTAATTTTATTTGTATGTGTATGAACGTACTGTCTGCATGCAGGTCTGTGCACCCGTGTTGTGCAATGCCGCAGGGGTCAAAAGAGGGCATCAGATTCCCCTGGAACTGAAGCTAAAGACGGTTCTCAGCTGCCATGTGGGTGCTGGGAATCGAACCCGGGTCCTCTGTAAGAGCAGTCGGTGCTTTAATATTGTACTATACTTTGTAATATGTTGCTATTGGAGGGAGCTGAGTGAAAGCACAAAGATTTTGTTTTCTAACTTCCTCTATACTTAAAAGGTTTGAAAAGTAAAAACAGAACTTCTTTGTTTAGGATTCAGGTCTGTTCCAGTTCTTACCCAAGTCCATGATTATAATGATGATGATAATGGCTTCAAAGGTTGAGGTTAGCTTTATCCCAGGATCTAGTGACATGCAGTGCTGTGCCATTTGGACTATAGAAACAATATTGCCATTAAGAAAAGGAAAACAGGGCTGGAGAGATGGCCTAGCGGTTAAGAGCACTGATTGCTCTTACAGAGGACCTGGGTTCGATCCCCAGCACCCACATGGTGATGAAAACCATCTTTAATTCCAGTTCCAGGGGGAATCCAACACCCTCTTCTGACCTCCACAGCATTGCACGACACAGGTGCACAAACCTACATGCAGACAGTACATTCATACACACACAAAAAAAAATAAAAAATTTTGAATTAAAAAAATAAAATGAAAGCAAACTGGGACCTTTTGAAAATCACTTGCACAAGAAAAATCTGTGTCACCTGAATGCTCATGAATAAATAACAACAATTTCTAGAGGAGTAGGATTTGTTTTATTTTATTTTTGTGTGGTTCCTGCATGTGCAAGTCAGGTGACAAACTCAGGTACCTTACTGCCTTTATTTACCCTTTTGTTTGACAGAGGCTTGAAGCTTCTGTGATAAACACCATGACCAAAGCAACTTGGGGAAGAAAGGGTTTAGTTCACCTACAGGTTACAGTCCACTGTAAAGGGAGGCCAAGGGACGAGCTCAGTCAAGATAGGAGCTTGACTCAGACATCAGCCAGACAATGCTGCTTACTGGCTCGCTCTCTCTGACTTGCTCAGTTAGTCTTCTTCCACAGTTCACACCCGTCTTCCTAGGGATGGCACTGGCCACCATGGGCTTGGCCCTCCCACTCAATTAGCAGGTAAGAAAATGCCTTAGAGACATGGCCACAGGCCAGTCTGATAGAAGCACATAGAAGCACTTCTTTAGTTGAGATTCCCTCTTCCTAGGAGACACTAGGTTTGTATGTATCATGTTGACAGCTGAAGTTAACTATCACATTCTCCAAGTAGGCTAGTGGGCAGCGAGTTCTAGGGATCCACTGGTCTTTGGCTCTGAGTTCTGGGGATCCATTGGCCTTTGGCTCTCACCTCATTATCACTGGGATTTCAGGCACTATCATGTCTGGCTTTTATGTAAATTCTGGGGATCTGAGCTCAGGTCCTCATATTTGTGAGGCTACCACTTTACCAACTGAGCCACCCATCTTCCAGCTCTGCTTTTTGGTTTTTTATACTTACTTGTCTAGAGACGGGGTAAGGAGGAGGCACACGTACCGTTAAGTGTGGGTGTTGAAGTCAGAGAACAACTTGTTCTCTCCTACCATGTGGGTTCCTAGGATAAAACTTGGGTCACAGTTGTTATACACTAAACCATCTTGCCCTTCCCCTAACCATTGTTTTGTTTGGTTTTTGGTTTTGTTTAATATTATTTTTTATGTGTATGAGTGTGTTGCCTGCATGTTTGTAAGTACACTTGTGTCACGCGGTGACCAAGGAAGTCAGAAGAAGCCATTGGATTCCCCTAGAACTAGAGTTACAGATGGTTGTTAGCCACCACGTGGGTGCTGGGAATTGATCCCAAGTCCTCTGCAAGAGTGCTCTTGGGGGCTGGAGAGATGGCTCAGCAGTTAAGAGTGCTACTGCTCTTGCAGAAGACCCAGGTAAGAACCATCTTAAAGCCAGCCGTTGTGGTGCATGCCTTTAATCCCAGCACTAGGGAGGCAGAGGCAGGCAGATCTCTGTGAGTTCAAAGCCAGCCTGGTCTGCAGAGTGAGTTCCAGGTCAGCTGGGGCTATAGAGAGACCCTGTCTCAATTAGACCAAAAAAAAAAAAAAAAAAGTGCTCTTAACTGCTAAACCATCTCTCCTGCCCCTCATTTTCTTTTTATATTTTTATTGAAGTTTTGTGCATTTCATATAACATTTCTCAGTCCAATTTAGACTCATTCCCCCTTCCATGTCCCCTACCCCTCATTTTTTTTTAAAGGTAGGGTCTCATGTTCACATTAGCCTTGAACTCCGTATGTAGTGGAGGAGGACCTTAAACTTTTTAAATTTTAATTTATTTTTGTATGTGTATGAATGTACTGTCTGCATGTGGGTCTGTGCACTTGTGTCATGCAATGCCACGGAGGTCAGAAGAGGGTGTCGGATTCCCCTGGAACTGGAGTTAAAAGATGGTTCTTAGCCGCCATATGGGTGTTAGGGATCAAACCTGGGTCCTCTATAAGAGCAGTCGGCACTCTTAACCACTAGGCCATCTCTCCAGCCCCAAGGACCTTAAACTTTTGATACTCATGCCTACCATGTACTGGAATTATAGGCATGTGGTGTTAGGGATTGAACCCAGGGCCTTGCACATGCTAGGTAACCACTCTACTAATTGCATTACATTTGCAGCCCTCAAAACAGTCTTTCTAGCTGGGCGTGGTAGTGCACACATTTAATCCCAACTCTTAAGAGGCAGAGGCAGGCAAATCTCTGGGACTTCAAGACCAGCCTGGTCTACATAATGAGTTCCAGTTTGACTGAGGCTATAGGGAGATTCTGTCTCAAAAAGTCTTTCTAGTTAATTTTTTTGGGTCATACATGTGGTGTGAAAGAACAGCACTGATTTTAAGTTCCATATTACATGCTCCTTTGCAGGGTGAATTTGTAAATGAATATGTTGGTGAATTAATTGATGAAGAAGAATGCAGACTTCGAATCAAGCGAGCGCACGAGAACAGTGTAACTAATTTTTATATGTTAACTGTTACCAAGGTAAAATTGCTTTTATTTTTTGGTAAGAAAAAGGGACTTTTTATGATTTTCATGATTTTATATTGAACTCGGTTTTTCTTAATTTTCTCTAAGCAAATTATGATGATTTTCAGTAGTCAGCATGGTATCTATTATGATTATCTCAGAGTACAAAAAGAAACGTTATTGAAACCCTACATAGTCATGAGACTACATCAAGAGGGAGATGCTAGCCGGGCCTGGTGGCGCACGCCTTTAATCCTAGCACTTGGGAGGCAGAGGCAGGCAGATCTTTGTGAGTTCAAGGCCAGCCTGGTCTACAGAGTGAGTTCCAGGACAGCTGGGGCTACAGGGAGACCCTGTCTCGAAAAGGAAAAAAAAAAAAAAAAAAATAGGGAGATGCTAATCAGAAAATGATGAACATCTCTAGACTTGAGTCTCTAGATGTTAGTGCTAGCTCATAGTCACCAGGAGACCTGACTCTTAGTTTCTTTATCACTGACAGAGTGAATCAACTCCGAGATTCTAAGTTATGAAATACCATGAAATTTCTAATTTAGCAAAAACTCCTAGCCAGGTGTGGTAATGCATACCTACAGGAGGCAGAGGCAGGTAAATCTCTATGAGTTCCAGGTCAGCTGGGGCTACAGGGAAACCCTGTCTCAAAAAGACCAAAACAAACAAACCAAAACCAAAAAACCCTCCTGGGGCTGGAGAGATGGCTCACTGGTTAAGAGCACCAACTGCTCTTGCAGAGGACCCGGGTTCGATTCCCAGCACCATCTTTTTTTTTTTTTTGTCTTTTCGAGACAGGGGGTCTTCCTGTAGCCCTAGCTGTCCTGGAACTCACTCTGTAAGACCAGGCTGGCTTGAATCACAGACATCCGCCTGCCTCTGCCTCCCAAGTGCTAGGATTAAAGGCATGCGCCACCACGCCCGGCAACCCCCAGCACCATCTTTAAGCTGGGCTTGGATATGCACACCTTTAATCCTAGCAGTTGAGAGGTAGAGGCAGGTGAATCTCTGAGAGTTCAGGCCAGCCTTCGATCTTAGGGACCCTGTCTCAAAAAAAAAAGAAAAAAAAAAAAACACCAGAAACCTCCTATTTTTGTTATATTTAAGCTTTTTTGTTGTTTGGGTTTTGTTATTGTTGTTTCTTTTTTTTTTTTTTTTTTTTTTTTGGTCTTTTTGAGACAGGGTCTCCTTTAGCCCCAGCTGTCCTGGAACTCACTCTGTAGAATCAGGCTGGCCTTGAACTCACAAAGATCCGCCTGCCTCTGCCTCCCAAGTGCTAGGATTAAAGGCATGCGCCACCATGCCTGGCTGTTGTTGTTTCTTTTAACTGGGTCTCCCATAGCCCCATCCTGCCTGGAACTCGGTAATATAGACCAGGCTGACCCCAGTGTCACAGAAACTAGCCTGCCACTCCCTCCCAAGTACTGGGATTAAAGACATATACCACCATATCTGGCATATGTTTAAGCCTTTTAAAAATGATTTAGGATGCCTTTAATCCCAGCACTTGGGAGGCAAAGGCAGGTGGATCCCTGTGAGTTCAAGGCCAGCCTGGTCTACATAGTGAGTTCCAGGACAACTAGGGCTACAGGGAGACCCTGTCTCAAAAAGACTAAAAAAGAAAAAGACTTAGGAAAATAATGTTGTCCTAAGAAAAATGGCAGTAAACCTACTAGTTTAATAAAACATTTAGCCAGGCATTGTGGCCTGTACCTGTAATCCTAGCACTTGGGAGGTGGAGCCAGGAGAATCAGGAATTTCAGCCAAGAGAATAAGGTCATCTTCAGTTACAAAGCAAGTTACAGGTCAGCCTGGGACCCAGTTCAAAAAAAAGAGAATATAAACCATATGTAATTGTAAGACTGGTAAGTGTTTGCATATTACATTGCCTATGTGATCTCATCTGTTTATATTTTTTCACAGTAGTCCTTACAGGGGACAAGAAACTGAGGTCCAAGCACAATTAAGTAATTTGTTGAATATTGTTTTATACTTTAAGAGCCAAGTTTAGTACCCATATTCTCTCTGTTCCAAGCTGTCTCTAAGAAAGTCAGAAATCGCCGGGTGTGGTGGCGCACGCCTTTAATCTACGCACTTGGGAGGCAAAGGCAGGCGGATCTTTGTGAGTTCGGACTGACTACAAGGATGTTCCAGGCAGCTGAGAGCTACAGGGAGACCCTGTCTCTGAAAAGACCAAAAAAAAAAAAAAAAAAAAAAAAGAGTCAGAGATAATTTGGGCTGAGGTTATAGCTCAATGTTAGAAAATATTTTGAACATGTGTAAGGCTGTGGGTTTGATCAAGACACCATAAAAACAACAGAACCAGACAGACTGATTAAAAGATAAAGGTTATTTTAAAAGTATTTTACCTGTATGTTGTTTATCATTTGGTGTTTTGCTGCTTTCATGTTTTATGAGCATAAGTTAAACCTGTTGATTTTATGCTTTCTCCTGCCCCTTTGCATCCTAGCCTCACTGAACTTGGTTCAGCTAGCTTGACATTCTAGGCCTGGATTATCAGGTTCAAATCCAGGGGGCCTAAGTGTCCATGTTTTACTGTATATGGAGCTGTAATATAAGTGGAAACAGAGATAATAGGTAACTACTGGAAGTATATCCTGCAGAGGGACTGTGCTCATTTCTCTTCCTTCTATCTCTGTGGCTTAAATTTATCTGTTCTACACCAGTTTCACTTCTTGCTTAGAGCAGGAAAGAAAAAGTAACAACAAAATACCTGAGTAGTTAGCTGAACCTTTAGGGATTTATAGTAAGAAATGCTTAAAATATATGGCTTAACAATCTTCTGTTTAGTAGAGATAATGATGATAATCCTAATGATTATGCCTTGTTTCTAGAAGGAAACTTTAAAAACCCAAGGTCATCAAACGGGGGGGGGTGGTTCCTGTCATATTTTCAGAGGTGCTAGTTACTATTTACCAGCTGCTAATGATGCTGCTTGTGATCCCTTCACTTATTGGATGTTTGTACATGGACCTGTATTTAGTTTATGTCAAAGGTGCCTTTTTTTTCCCTTCCTAAAGGACCGTATCATTGATGCTGGACCAAAAGGAAATTATTCTCGTTTTATGAACCACAGTTGTAATCCAAACTGTGAAACGCAGAAGTGGACAGTAAATGGAGATGTTCGAGTTGGGCTATTTGCTCTTTGTGATATTCCTGCAGGTAAAAGTGTAACTTGCTCCTATGGGTCCCTTCCTCAGGAAAAAAAGTCCGTCTTTAATCCCACCACTCGGGAGGCAGGGGCAGGAGGATCTCTGTGAGTTCAAGGCCAGCCTGGTCTACAAAGTGAGTTATAGGCAGATTGGGGCTACAGGGAAACCCTGTCTCAAAAAAATAAATAAATATAAAAAATAAATTAATAATAAAAAATAAAGGACACAGTAGAATTCTTTGTTGAACTACGCTGAACAAAGTACATATTACTTCTAGTGCAAAATACTGGTGTCTATATAATATAAGCAGATGTCCTAGCTCTTGTTTTCTTTTTAAAACATGTTGAAAGTTATGTTAACATAAACTGGTTTCAATTGTTTCCTTGTTTTTACCCTGACCGTTTTTCAGTGTAGACATTATGAGCTTCAGTAGCCAGCTATAATGCTTTCATTTTCCTTTTCCACTCAGAAAGATTGAGTTTCTCCTTTGCTAAGAGCAATTCTGGCCAGTGTGGTAATGCACGCCTTTAATCCCAGCAATCGGGAGGCAGAGGCAGGCGGATTCTCTGTAAGTTAAGGCCAGCTTGGTCTACATAGTGAGTTCCAGGGCAGCTGGAGCTACTGGGAGACCTGTCTCCAAAAGAAAAAAAAAGAGCAATTCAGTAGCTAAAACAAATTTAAACCCTCTAGAGCTCTGTGGTCATGCATGGCTGAAAAGATGTTCAGGAGGAGGACTTGATCTTTGGTGTATATAGTAAACTTCCATTGGTTTATAACGTAAGGCATTGATAGTACTTAGAAAAGAGGGATAAATTAGAAGCTATTTTTCTTGATCATAGGTCACAGGTTCTTAGTCCTTATTACATTTTCAGCCACTTTTTGTAAAACTGTATGACTTCTTTTAGGATTTGTCACATTGTTGTACTTGTTTTATGAATGGGGTATTATTACTTCCTCCCAATTTTTGCCATCACAGTTTCAATGAGGTTGAACACAGGGAAGGGAAAATTCTTTAAACTTTCATTTTTATGTTCATGTGTGTATGACATGTGCATGTGTGAGGGCAGTTGTTTATGTAGAGATCGCTGACAACTTTCTGCAGTTACCTTCTTCCACACTGGGATCCAGAAATCAAACTCAGGTTGTCAGGCTTGGATGGCATCCTGCCAGCCTGGGAAAAGTCTTCATGTCAGAATTATGTCTCAGTATGAAAGTGGCTGGCAGTATCTCTTCCTCATGACTTGAGTGTGAATGATGATTTCTCTTTTTGTTCTAGGGATGGAGTTAACATTTAATTATAACTTGGATTGTCTTGGCAACGGCAGAACAGAATGCCACTGTGGAGCAGATAACTGCAGTGGTTTTCTAGGAGTACGGCCAAAGGTCAGTTGTGGGGGGTGTCCCAAGCCAAGAGGAGGGAAGGAGCGCAAGTTTGCTTATGACAGTCTCAAAAGACTGGCAAAGAGCATTTGCTTTGGTTTGCAGATCACTGGTAGAGTTTATACATGTTTAGTCACTCTGATTTGTTTATTTTTTATTTTATTTTATTTATTTATTTGCTTGCATATTATTTATTCATTTATTTATTTCCTTGTTTATTTATTTGTTTGTTTATTATTTGTTAATTTATTTATTGGTAGTGGTTTTGAGGCAGGAGCTCATGTAGCCCAGGTAGGCCTCAAACTCTGTGTAGCTGAGGATGCTCTTGAATTCCTCATTCTTTTGCCTTTACTTTCCAAGTGCTGGAATTACAGGCTGGTACCACCTCCCGTTTTCTGTTCACTCTTTTTTTGTTTTCTTTTTCATTGTGTTTTTTCAGGCAGAGTCTCACAGTTATATCCCTGGCTAGCATGAAACGTGGTGTGAACTCAGAAAGATCCACCTGCCTCTGCCTCCTGAGTTCTGGGGTTAAAGGAATGCACCACTACACTCAGCCTACGATTCTGTCTTCCTAATCAAGCTTGTTTTAGTAAGGTCTTGTAGGTTCTGAAATGTAGTAAACCCACAAAATTATACACTTGTATTTTTTTATTTTTTTATTTATTTATTTATTTTTTTTTTGGTATGTGTATCAATGTACTGTCTGTATGCAGGTCTGTGCACCCGTGTCGTGCAACGCCGCGGAGGTCAGAAGAGGGTCTCGGATTCCCCTGGAACTGGAGTTCTCCTGGAATTGGAGTTTCAGACGGCTCTCGGCCGCCATGTGGGTGCTGGGGATCGAACCCGGGTCCTCTGCAAGAGCGGTCGGCGCTCTTAACCGCTAGGCCATCTCTCCAGCCCAACTTTTAAAATAGTGACTGTTACCTGGGTGTGCTAACTCACACCTGTAATCCCAGTACTTGGGAGGGAGAGACAGAAGGACTGTTGTGAATTCCATGCCAGCCTAGGCTAGAGTAAGACCCTGTCTTAAAAATAAATAAATAAGCCGGGCATGGTGGCGCACGCCTTTAATCCTAGCACTTGGGAGGCAGAGGCAGGCGGATCTTTGTGAGTCCAAGGCCAGCCTGGTCCACAGAGTGAGTTCCAGGACAGCTGGGGCTACAGGGAGACCATGTCTCGAAAAGACCAAAAATAAATAAATAAATAAATAAATAAATAAATAAATAAATAAATAAGGGTATGTCTAATACATTGAAAAAAAAAAGTTTGAGTAGTAATGAGTTAAAGCTGCTTGGATTTACCACTGCCTTGCAATTAAAACCAAAGAACAAGGAAGCTGGCTAGATGGCTCAGCAGTAAAGAGTACTAGTTGCTCTTGTAGAGGACATGGGTTTGATTTCCAGCTACCTACATGGTGGCTAACAACCATCTGTAACTCTACTTCCAAGGGATCCAACACCCTCTTCTTACCTCCTCAAGCATTGCACAACACACGTGCACTTACATACATGTAAACAATATACTCACACAAATAAAATAAAAATAATGAATAAAGTATTTTTTAAAAACCCAAACAACAAAAAATCAGACTGTTATAAAAATCACTGAAATGACAGGCAGTACTATAATCACAGCCCAGCGTACTGGTCCCTTTCAGTGTACTCAGTAAACTATCTTTCCAAAAATACCAAGAAAAACCATGAAGACAGACCCTAATTTTTATTATAGTATTGTTTAGAATAAGCCCTTCTCATATTTTTAAGAAGTGTGTAGCAGATGAGTTTAACATTACTTGGTGTGTTCTCCTTTCTGTGTAAAGCTTCTTATGCATTATCTGACATCTTTGAAACGGTTGTCCTTTCCTGCCAGTCTGCATGTGCGTCAACAGTTGAAGAGAAGGCAAAAAATGCTAAGTTAAAGCAGAAGAGACGAAAAGTTAAAACAGAACCAAAGCAGATACATGAAGATTACTGTTTTCAGTGTGGAGATGGTGGAGAGTTGGTCATGTGTGACAAAAAAGACTGTCCCAAAGCATACCACCTCCTATGCCTTAACCTGACTCAGCCACCATATGGTAAGCTTGACCTGAAAGCAGTTCTGTTTCAGTTTTTGTCATTTATTTATAACGTGGGATGCGATCTACTGCCCTTAATAGAGCAATGAAATAAACAGTAAACAGAAAAAAATTTGCTATTAAGAAACACTGAATAGAACAAACAAAATTTTGTTACTCAGATATCTGTTTCCATGCAAATTCAGGACACCCTGTATGGCAACCATGGGTTTCTTACCCACAGTTAGGTGAGTCAGCATTTACAGCTGACTGAGTTTGTGCCAGCAGCTCTTATCAATATGAAATAACACTACAAGATGTATGTTTGGCTGAAGTTTATAGAGTTGGATTTAGTTGTAAATCACAGAACATGGAGTCTTGGTGTTTCTCCAGGATAATCAAAGTCATATGCTAACAGGTGCTTTCCTCCTCCTCCAATTCCTACTTCAGGAAAGTGGGAGTGCCCATGGCATCGGTGTGATGAGTGCGGCGGTGCAGCAGTTTCCTTCTGTGAATTCTGCCCACGCTCATTTTGTAAAGGTCATGAAAAGGGGTCTCTGGTGCCCTCTGCACTAGAAGGTCGTCTCTGCTGTTCTGAACATGACCCCTTATCTCCTGTATCACCAGAATACTGGAGCAAGATCAAATGTAAATGGGAATCACAAGATCATGGAGAAGAAGTAAAAGAATAAATGGTGGTGCTTTCCTTCCTCTCTTCTTGAATGAAACAGAAAGGAATAGATAATGTGTTTGAAAACAAGGCTACTACATCCAGCCTTGCCATCAGAACTGCCTTATTGAAGCAAAATGGGAAACCAGTTCACAGGCAGAGGCAGCTGGCGATGTCTGTTTTTGTTTGGTTTGGTTGCTTTGGAGATTCTTTTGTGGAGAGTGAAATTCACTTGGTCTTTTCTTGCCTTTTATTATGCTTCAGTGTCTTTGCAGTGAAGAAAAGAGATGTCTTCAATTTTAAAGTAAAAACAAAGAGAAGAGAAAGTTGTTAATAAGATCAACTTAAATTCTAAGATGTATTCCTTGGTTGGTTGTATAAAACATAAGTATCAATTCCTTTATTTTCATTTTTAGGAATTTTGAGAAGTGTTCTTCAACTAGTCCAATATGTGTGTGTGTGTGTGTGTGTGTGTGTACGTGTACACACGCATGCATGTGTGTTCTGTAGGAATTGAAGGAGGCCCTCTAGAAAGGGTGTGACCACCTTTATATACCTCTTTGCTGAGCCATAGGTAAGCTGACTTCTTTTTCACATGCCTTTTCTAGTCTTAGAGAAGGGCTCTCTGCAAGTGTTCGATCTCACCTCTAGAAACAAATGCCCTGGCAAGTGTTCGATCTCACCTCTAGAAACAAATGCCCTGGCAGCTTTTACCTCTGTGGTCTTGCTTTGTGATGTGGTAACTCTACCTAGAAATGTATATGGTTTTTTTCTTTGTAAGAAAAAAAGGAATGGATGTATTCACTGATTTTCAAATGTCATTCATTGACAGATTTTCTACATACAATATAATTGTATATAGGAGACTACTTATTCCTGTCATACTGACACACTGGCAGAGAGAGAGAGAGAGAGAGAGAGAGAGAGAGAGAGAGAGAGAGAGAGAGAGAGAGAGAATGTTAAGGCACAGACCAAAAGCTGAATCATAATAAACACCATTTTCTAACCAATTCAGTGTAGATCCCAGTCTGACATAGCATTCAGGGCATTTTATTTCCTGTCTGTGTCCCTCTGCTAAACAAACACTTCCTTTGGCAATGGATTGTTCAATCCTGTTTCCTGATAGAGAGCTACATAGTGAATTTAATTATATTTTAATAGATCTTTTTGGTTGAGTTCCCAATTTGGGGAGCGAAAGCAGGGACATCCTTGAGTTTTATGTGAATAATTTCTATTTAGTATTATGCAGTACTTAAAATTGTCCCCATTGAGTAAGGGAAGAGCTTCTACTTTGACAGGGTATTTAAGAGCCACAAACACACTCCACGTTAGAAAACCTTTGGAGAAAGCTCCCAAGAAAGTCAGTGTTAGCAAAATGGCTGTGATGTTTGATATCACAGATCTAGGTAGACCAAGATGTATGCCCACAAAATTCACTTGCATTTAGCACTTAGGAATATGTATATTCCAGTATTCTTTATATGAAATCAGTAATGATATCTGACATTGTAAGACTGTACTAAATAGAAATCTAGGGTTATCCTGAATAATACTTTCTCAGTGAGTTTTGACTGCTTACAGGTGCAGGTACCTGGTAGCACTTATTTCCCCTCAAGAAGTACCTACTGGGGCTGGAGAGATGGCACAGCAGTTAAGAGCACCGACTGCTCTTGCAGAGGACCCGGGTTCAATTCCCAGCACCCACATGGCGGTAAGAACCGTCTTTAACTCTAGTTCCAGGGGAATCCGATGCCCTCTTCTGACCTCCGAGGCATTGCACGACATGGGTGCATTAACCTACATGCAGACAGTACACTCATACACATAAAAATAAAAAAATAAAAAAAAAAGTACTTACTAACCTCATTTACACAGGGAGGTAGATGCTCTACAACATTCCTTCAATTGTGTTGTTTGTTCCTTTTTAAATTTTTAAGAAATCAATTCAGAGTTCTTCTCTAGAACTTCTTCTCTAGAAGACCAAACAATTTTGTGCCTCTTTTTTTGTATATAAATGTGCAGTTATACTGGATTTTCTTGTGTACAAAAAACAAACACTACAATTCCTTTATTTGAGCTCCTAAACTGCCATTTGCCTGGTTGTAGCAATTCTGAGGTGGCTTATTGGGTATCTAGTATTTCTGTTGTTTAGATACAATCGCAAAAGAATGAGGAAGACAGAAAATGCTGCACCTTACCAAATCTAATTGCTACCAGTAATGTGAAGTACAGCTCACAAAAACACTAAACTTTGCTCCTGAGCAATTACAAGGTTTGATGTCCTTTAAAAAATAATGTAAGAATATCTAGGTTTTATCAGACTAAATTCTTATTTTATATAGATATGATAAACATGTTTTTTAAACTTATTAACACAAGGATTTCCTTTGATATTTCATATGTACCTCTTGTTGAAACAATATCCAATATGAAATTGGACCTCTTGTTTTGTTTTTTACTTAGTGCTATTTAATAATCTAATGATTTTTATATAGTAACCCAGGGTGCATTATGTATACCATGAATTCTTTAGGTTGAAATATTTTCATTCAGCTGCTTCAGTGTGGCATATTTTGTTTTTATATCTATAAAAGAGCTCTTCAGAGACTTTTAAAATCTTTTCCTTTTTTGACGACTAATAGGGTTATTCTGTCTTTTCAGAAATCAAGCTATAAAACAAAACAGTTAAGCATAGCCCTAAAGTTTTCAGTGATCTAAAAAGTGGGTTTTACTATGTCATTGCCAAGGACCTCTTCCCATACCTTTGTGGTTTTAATGCATCTTAATAAAGCTGCAGGTTATGAAAGCAGAAAGTTAGCTGTGCATTATGTGTATATAAGTGTACATGCATTGTGCTTGCCTGTAGTACACCAATGATATAGTCCAAAAGACATCCTGCTTACTCATAGTCTGAAGCTGGTATCTGTTAATTTTTAAATCTCTATGTGGTAATATAGTATATGTAGTTGGTTTTATTCTTGTCCAGAAATTAAATAACTTACAGCAGCATGGGAGAGTGGTGGTGTTTTTTAAAATCATGTTGATTCTTTGGAGGAAGGTGAGATTTCTGATTATCAATGTAAAGCTTTAGAAATTGGATCTGTAAGAGAGAGAGAGATGACATCGTGGAAAACCATCCCAGGTACTGTGCAGTGGAAATAGCTCTGAGTTGCCAGAATAGCTGCCTGTTGTCTGGCTGGGCAGGTAGGGGTAGGTTCCCTTCAGTACCAGTGTGCTCAAGCAGCTGGAAGCAGCGATTCACTTCTTTAATGTCAGATCATGGTGGGAGATTGAAGTGGGCTTTCTTTTCTCTTTTGTTTTGAAGCCTTACTCTATTTCAATTCTCAAAAATTATCTGTCTAAAGCTATAGAATAGCAGCCAGGCATGGTGGCACACACCCTTAATCCCAGCACTTGGGAGGCAGAGGCAGACAGATGTCTGTGGTTCAAGGCCAGCCTGGTCTACATAGTGAGTTCCAGGACAGCTGGGGCTACGGGGAGTCCCTGTCTCAAAATGACAAAAAACACAAACAAACAAACAAAAACATACCAAAAAACCAAAGGTATGGAATGGTCAGTAGTTTTGGAGTTATGAAAACTGAGAGAGTTCTGTGTGTTTAAGTTAGGAACATATCTGAAAACTGAAAATAGGGACTGCTGCCAGCTGTTTTCTGCCACTTCTATCACCAAAGTATATGAAATGGTGCCTGTAGTAATGTGGAACTGAGACACTGAGTATCTGGTCATGTGAAATACTCAAATGGGACAGGCAATTGGGCAAATTTTATGAAGTTGTTTCTTTTTTGAGTAGTTTATTACATGATGTGTTCCAATCAGGGTCAAAGTCAGTCTGCGGTTTGAAATCATGCCATCTGTTCAGGAAAATCTCTAAGACTCCCCAGGACTTGTTGCTTGTCTTTTCATTTGAGATTTATATAGAACACTCCTCTTTCAGCATTTATCATAAAGTCAAGGTGCTGCCAGTCACATGCCATGTTCTAATGAGTTAAAGAAATCTTGCAAGTTGCCTTTGAGTACTTGTGGGTTTTGTACCTCTCGTGAGGTTACAAGGGCATTGGAAAGCTGTTTTACCCCTGGCAGTGTATACTTACACTTGAATTATTTTTTACAAGACGGTTGCATCAATCACCCTCTATTCTTCTAAGTTGCTTCAGACAGGACAGGAAGTGATCAAATGGAAATTTCTTTCACTTTGAATCAACTAGACTTGGTCTTTGGTTATTTTAAACAAAATATAAGTGGACTAATAGGTATGGACAGCTTTTCAATGAATTAGCAAATACTAAAGCTGGAAATTTTGTATATACTGACATCTTACCAACTTTTACCTTGGGTAGGGGACTGGGGATCTTGGGAGAAGGGAATTATTATAGAGTTAAGGGAGGGGATGATAAATGTTTACCACAGGTACAATTAGTCACCTTAATATTGAGACCTCTGCCTCACTGAATTCAGGTTTTATTTTAAAGTACTTGAAGCTATTCTAAGATGCTCATTTTATAGTTTCTTTTAAAATTATGAAGTAGAAAGCATTGCCTTGTATACTGTTTAAAAAAATAAAGTCTGCAAAAGGGAAAGTGTTCACAGTAGCTCCCAGATTTATTGGTTACCTTTGAGGGACTCCTGCATGAGATAGCAGCAACAGTTTTAGAAATTTATTTCATATATATATATATATATATATATATATTTATATTTTTTGTCATTTTGTTAACCCTATCCCCAAGCATCTCTTCTTTTAATATGTGCTTGTTGTGTGTGTATCTAGGGGTGGGGGCTGCACTTATGTTACACTCCTAAAGTGTTGTTTCAAGAAGCCATTTCTGTTTTTTTTGGCTTTTGTCAATCCACTGCAAAAATGGCAAATGTGGGCATTTGTGGCACCTGTGTATGAAAGGGGAGGAAGAAAAGAATTGCCTGTCTTTCATTAGCCTCTAAAAGTAATTGTAACATGTAAGTTAAAAGAGAAAATAGAAGAGTTGCCAAAGTCATTATTCAGAGTCCTTAGTTTTCTTATGGCATTACTACACCTGCTGATGGAAGAGAACGCAAGCTAGGCTTCCATTGCCTCCCCTTTCCTACCTGCTGACAGACCCTTGATGTGTGCAAATGACTCTCAAGTATTTGCCAGCTTGCCTGTATAAGGTATTTATAAGGTATTCTTGTCAGTTAAGTGGAATGGATAAAATTTACCTTTACTTTTTTTTGCCATGAATATTATCTCAGTCTTCTCTTACATATTCTATGTTAAGAGAATTGTACTGCCACTAGTAATCAAGATGCTAACTATTTACAACTGGCTAAAAGATCATCTTTTTAATATACAAAGATTTGTTTATATTTGGAATTGATAGGACAAATTCATTTGTACCCGTTGGAGTGATAATTGCACAATAAACACAGATACCTTCAGATTCCATTTCAGTTCCTTGTGCTCTTTGAATAATGACCTTTATAGATTGGTTATTTCTGTACTTTATCTGTAATAAACTTTGTAGATCCTGTGAAATATTATTTTGCTTAAATCACTTGAGACATGAGTCTTTAATATCAAAGCATCAATATTCAGTAGTCAACCTCTTGAATTTCTGTGACTTGGCTAGAAGCTCTTAACACTAAGGGATTAGTGTTAATTTTTTGTGGGTTTATTCCACTAGGGCATTGCTGTATAATGACTTGATGTTGCCACGTAGACTTTGAAATATATGGTTTCTTAAGGATTCTGTTGATTGACCAATGTTTTATTGCAAAGTGTGTGCATACAAATCTTGGTTACCCTGTATATAGATAGCTTATTGTTAATTAGTTGTACTGTATGTAGAATTATCTGTAATATTTGAGCTTCTTAACTGATGAGTGTGCTAGGGAACATAATTTTTGTATGTTATACTTACTGAAATGTTGCCTTTTTTAATTTTACAAATATTTTGGAATTTAAATGTGTTTCTTCTGTAAGAATTAATTTGGAAAAGTTTTTAATGACATTCCATTGGTTTCAGGTTTTGCTGGAGGTTGACTTCAATAAATTGTCCTGTATGTTCCAAATTAAGTATTTGGGCTTATTCTTTGCCTGTAATTTCCTATTGGGAAAGGGGACACAAAAATACATCAGTCTTAGCCAGTTTATGCTACAATGCTGCTAAGAAACAGTTTCTTTAAAAGTGAGGGGTTTTTTTGTTTTTTGAAACAGGGTCTCACTTTGGAGCCCTGGCTGGATGGAACCCACTACACAGAGCAGGCTGGCCTTGAACTCACAGCTCAAAAGAAATCTGCCTGCCTCAGTATCTTGGTTACTAGGCATGGTTTGCTTTTGTGGAATGACAGATTCCTGGAGGTTGGTGCTCCTTGCTTTTGATGTGGAATCTAAGCACCACCTGGTCAGTGAGAAGCACTTTCGTCCCAGTGCTTTGAGACCCAAAGATCTCCTGACTGATTGGACACTAGGGAAGGCATTGTCCTCCTCTGAGCTGAACAAATCAGAGGAAGACAATGCCTTCATTGGTTTTGCTAGGTGGTACTGTTAGAACAATGACAAAGCCTGACCATCCTGCTTCTGGACTAGATTATAGCATTGGCTGACACGGAAGTAGGCCAGAGCTAATACAGTTCCCTTGGAGCCCACCAGGTGGCGCCAAGCCCAGGCGGAAACCCCATCTTTGCTGTAAGAGCCACGTCAGCACCTCCTCTGCTGTTCCTTAGGGATGGGGAAGGCTGCGGCCGCCCTGGGAGCCGAAGTGGGCTTGCGGGTCCTGCTCTTCCTGGCCTTCCTGTAAGGATTTGCTAGAACTCCCAAACCTCCCAGCATACCCTCCCCTCTTCCGAACAACCTGAGGCGACTTCAGATCCTTCCCGGAAGTAGTCAGCAAAGTCTTCCTTTTTCCTCTTCAGGGTAACAGATCTGCTCCCCCCCTTCCAGCGGCACATCCAGCCTGAGGAGATGTGGCTTTACCGGAACCCTTACGTGGAAGCGGAGTATTTCCCCACCCGGTCCATGTTTGTGCGTGGAGCTGCCCTTCCTGCCGGGCGGGCGGAGCCATTGGCTACAGCGAACCGAAGGGGAGGGACTTGCCCCTCCACAAACGCGCTCAAAATTCTGATAGTGATGCGAATTCCTTAAGCTCCAGATCTAGAGCACTAAGTCTGGGTGGATTCTCAGGGCCGTTCTTTAGTGTGAGGGAACTGGTGGTTAAGAACAGTGAGGGGACCGTCACTAGTGTGGGGTTTTGCCGTGTTTGACCGTCAATATGTTCTGGTTCAGGCCATTGCATTTCTGTCTCCACTATCCCTGATCTTCCTAAACAAGTTTCTGAAGAAAGCAGACAACACAGACAGCAAGCAAGCCTGTCTGGGTAAGTGCTAACTCCCTGCTGCTTAGTGCTGGGAACGAAAGAAATAGTTGTTTGCTTTGGGTGGTATGGAACTCCGAAGTCCTAATTTATCCTTTAGGGGACATAACTGTTGCCCTAGGAGGCAGAAAAACAGCACTATAAGAAATTGCTTAACACAGGCTGGTGTCTCCTGTGTTAGGTACATAGCCATACCTAAATGCACTGGCTTCTCTGTGCCAGAGTTGTTTTTATGCTCAGGTCTCCTTGGAACATCTCAGGGATCAGGGACCTAGGGGCCATGCCCTTCTTGAGCAGATACACCAACAGTTCCTTTGCTTTCCAGCTGCCAGCCTTGCCCTAGCTCTGAATGGTGTCTTTACCAACACAATAAAACTGATAGTGGGGAGGTAAGTGAGAGGAGCTCACACTCAGCCCTGCCACAAAAGTCAGCACTCCACCATCTGTCTTTCTCATGCTTTTCTCTCCTTTATTCCCAATTAACCTTTTTGTCACCCAGAAATTCCTCCTTGCCCTTCTTCAGTTCTGAAGGTGACAGGGGATCTTATTTCTTCTGTTCTAAAGCATTCCCACTAACAACTTCAGAAGAGCCTACAGCCTCTAGAGTCCTGAAAGCTACAGTGTGATCACCTGCTTGCTCTAAGATCCACCTGCATACTGGACACTTTTTTTTTTCTCTTCATTTAAATGTTGAGCATGGTTCTAAAGCTTTTTTCTCCTTATGACTGTCCTGATCCAATTACATAAATAATGTAACGTCTGACCAAGAGTTAACAGGATTGTTGCTGTCCAATACAACTGAAAAATGCTTTCTGGAAGAGTAAATGATCTGTGCTCACACTATGCTTATTTCTTCCAGGCCACGCCCAGATTTCTTCTACCGGTGCTTTCCTGATGGGCTTGCTCACTCTGATTTGTCTTGCACAGGGGATAAGGATGTGGTAAATGAGGGCCGAAAGAGCTTCCCTAGTGGACATTCTTCCTGTATGAATTTCATATGGATTCTTCAATGCTTATTTTTTATAAATGTATTTTTATTTTATGTGTATCCATGTTTTGCTCCCTGCAACTAATTATATACCATGTGCATGCAATTTCAGTGGAGGCTGGAACTGGGGTTACTGGTGGTTGTTAGCTACTCTGTATGCTGGGAACCAAACCCACATCACCCTACAGTAGCAAGCCAGTGCTCTTAACTACTGAGCCATCTCTCCAGCTCCAAATTTTTTTTTATTACATTTAACCTAGGAAGCTTATAGGAATGGGAACAATCTTATACTAGTCATAAAAATTAACCTTTATTGAAGAGTTATGTGTCAGTTGCTCTGCCTTCCTAGCCCACAATAACCCAGTGAAGTATGTACTTTTTATGATTTCCATTATAGATGAGGAATCTCCATAACATTGCCCAATTTCATATATCTTCATAAACTATTCACTTAAAATATTAACTTTGGAAACAAAATGAAACCCTTCATTTTTCTCTTTTCTACCCTTGTAATCAATTACTTACTCGAGAAAAATTCAAAAGGGGGAAAACATACTCATGATCCCTGGCCTCCTCATTAGAGATGAGTGATGGAGCTTCCATTAAGAGCTACATGCTACTAAAAGGTGTTTCCTATTCTAGTTGCATTTGCTGGTCTGGCCTTTGCTTCCTTCTACCTG
Source organism: Rhizomys pruinosus (assembly GCA_009823505.1). Lineage (NCBI taxonomy): Eukaryota > Metazoa > Chordata > Mammalia > Rodentia > Spalacidae > Rhizomys > Rhizomys pruinosus. Next base: position 1,889,285 of record VZQC01014390.1, on the reverse strand, counting down.
GCAGGGAAGCTACACTGCTTCACACCACAAGGCCGTGGGAAATCCTGGAGGTTTTGTGCCTTCCTATCACCTCTTCTTTTTGCATCTGTAATTGCACTATCCCGCACCTGTGACTACAAGCACCACTGGCAAGGTAAGCAGTGTTACTTATGCCATAGAAGTTTACGTTACACTCATCATTTTAACCCTAGAAACTGGCACAGAGGAGCTGCTTACTAAGCAAATGCTAAGTGTAGATGGTCTGAGTTTTAATTATTATTTTTATGTGTATGAGTGTATTGCCTGCATGTATGTAAGTGCACCCATGTCATGCAGTGCCCCCAGAGGACATAAAAGAGGGCATCAGATCCCCTGGAACTAGAGTTACAGATGGTTGTTAACCATATGGGTGCTGGGAATCTAACCCAAGTCCTCTGCAAGAGTTCTTATCTGCTGAGCCATCTCTCTAGCCCGTGTATGCATTTATAGCCATATTCAAGATAAAAGTTAATTTGGGGCCAGCAAGATAGCCCAGAGTTAGGTAAAGGCACTTATTTCTCAAGCATGGCAATCTGAGCTTGACCCCTGGAGCTCAAAGTGGAAGGAGAGAATCAATTTCGCAGAGTTGTCCTCTGGACCTCTACATGTATGCTCTGTTCCCCCATACACAGACATACACACTAATAAAAATTAACTTGTAGCCGGGTGTGGGCAACTCATGCCTTTAATCCCAGCACTCAGGAGGCAGAAGCAGGTGGATCTCTGTGAGATTGAGGCCAGCCTGGTCTATATAACAAGTTCCAGGCCAGCTAGGGTTATAGGGAGATTCTGTCTCAAAAAGAACCCCCCCTCCAAAAAATTATGATGCCTGGCATAGTGGCTCATATCTTTAATTTCAGCCCTTGGGAGGCAGAGGCAGGTGTATCTCTGAGGTCGAGGTCAGCCTAGACCACAGTGACATCCAGAGGGACTGGGACTAGGGAGAATCCATAAAAAAAAAAAAAAAAAAAAAAAACCAAAACAAAGAGATTACAAAACAAGAAAACAAAGAACACCTGATCTTTCTATTGTTTAAAACACAAATTCAAAGGAAAATGCATCTATAAGAAATTGGGGGAGAGGGACTGAAAAGATGGCTCAGTGGTTAAGAGCACTTAGCGCTTCAGCAGAAGACCCAGAACTGGTTCCCAACATGTGCACATCAGGCATCTCACAACCACCTGTATCTCCAGTTCCAGGGGATCTGATGCTCTCTTCTGACCTCTGTGGAGCCTGCAAATGTATGGTGCACATACATGCATTCAGGCACACATATACACACATAAATATCTTTTGCTGTGTGTAGTGATGCATGTCTTTTAATCCTATCATTTGGGGGGCAGAGACAGATCTCTGAGTTGTTTGAGGCCATCCTGATCTACATGAGACCATCTTAAATAAAACAAAAACTAAACCTTTGTTAAGAAATTTTGGGGGGTACTGAAGAGATAGCTTAGCATTTAAGAGCATCAGGTAATCTTGCAAAAGACCTGAGATTGATTCCCAGCACCCACATGGCACCTAACCATCCCTAACTCCAGTTCCAGGGAATCCAGCACTCTCTTCTGACCTGTATGGACTTTGCATGACACAGGTGCACTAACCTACATGCAAGCAACACATTCATACACATACAAATAATAAAAAAAAAAAAAAAATCCAGGCATGATAGTGCATGCCTGTAGTCTCAGCACTGGGGAGGATGAAACAGGAAGATTCTGAGTTTGAAGCCAGCCTGGGCTACATAGCAAGAGCCAACCTGGGCTATATAGCAAGAGCCAGCCTCAAAGTAGGGGGAAGAAGGGAAATAAGACTTTTGCTCAGAAACAAAAATTCAAAAAACATAAAATTATAATTAATCCCAAGAAATTTAATTTGAATACTAGAGTAAAACATCCACATTCCAGAAATTATCTTCAAAGAAAAGACACAGCTTCCAGAAGAGTTGAGAGTATTACCCTGAAGTCCATGTGAGTTCCATTTTAAAGAGGGGCAGCTCCTGAAGTTTATACCTTTCCTGAGGGATGCTGATGATTCTTTTTGTTTTTATTTCATGTTTATGAGTGTTTTGCCTGAATGTATGTAAGTGCAGCCATGCACACAGAGGCCAAAGAGGCTGTCAGAGCTCCTGTAACTGGAATTATAGGATGGTGGTTAGCTGTTACATGGGTGCTGGGAACTGAACCAGGTCGGGTCCTCTGCAAGAGGCTCTGCTGGTGTTGGGATTACAAATACATGCCACCGTTCCTGGTCAGTACTCTTGAAACAGTGACAAGTCAGTGTATAGAATTGCAAGAACATGTGTTATTCTTCTGAATTAAAAAAATTCTTAAACCATACTGAATATGGGTGGTACTGATTTAACTAAAGGTGTGTTTTGATTTAGTGTTTAGACAATAGTCTTGCACTTATATGATAAAATTAAGACAGTCTAAAGAACTCTAAATCTGGATTCTTACAAGGAGAGTAACCTAGAGGGCCAGCATCTTTGTAAGTGTCCGGTGTCTAACATGGTAAGAAAGGACCTACTTTCTCTCCTTTCAGATGTACTAGTTGGATCCATGATTGGACTGACACTTGCCTATGTCTGCTACAGGCAGTATTATCCTCCTCTAACTGACACAGAATGCCATAAACCATTTCAGGACAAGCATAAACTTCCTACTTTACAGAAGAAGCCTGGTGATTCTTACCATTTGGATATTTAGCTGAATCTACCTTAATGGAGAACAGGCAAATGAACCCTAATGGATACCATGTATGAGTCAAGAATTTCTGGCCTTTATCCAAGGTAAAAGTGAGGACATAGCCACACTGTATTTATGCCTCCGCAGGACTGTGAACTTTTGCCCCACTTCATATAGATGTTTCATGAGGAATCAAGGTTATTTTCCACTACTGTATGTCACCCATTCTGGAATCTTGTTCAGAAGATCAGCATTCTAAGATCTACTGTATTTACATTTAATTTAAATGTCACTTTTTTCAGACATTTATTATTTCCTGTACATTGGATTGAACTGTGCTTATTATAGCCCTATAAGTGATCAGAATTAGTTAATTAACATTGGCTTACTTACTTTCCCATTGGTATGATAAAACACCTAAATGTCACTCTTGAATAACTCTTTTGACAAAGAAGACTTTTTACATGACCCTACTTTATTCTAGAAAAGTTAATTTCTAATCCTTTATATCAGAATCTTAAAATTTAGGATAACAGAACTAAATTACTTTGATTCTGTTTTCTTGTGGTAACATTCCATCAAGCTTTAAATAAGAAAATGTCCAATTTTGGATAATTTCTCATGATAACAGAAAAGAAAATTTACAGATACTATCTGGAAAACAAGTGCTTCTTTTTCTGTCTCTTCTTTTTAAGGGTATACAAGGAACAATTATAGGCCATCATCATTACACTTTAAATGTAACTTTGTTATATCTACCTTCCTATAACATACTTTAAAATACATTTTCAATGTACCTTTTCTTTCAGTAAATCTGATACTGAATTAAAATGCTGAATATGCACTTCTTTTGTGCCATTCTGAGACTGGAACTTAAAACAGTGGATTCCTCAGCCAGGTGTGGTGGCGCACGCCTTTAATCCTAGCACTTGGGAGGCAGAGGCAGGTGGATCTTTGTGAGTTCAAGAGCCTGGTCTACAGAGTGAGTTGCAGGACAGCTGGGGCTACAGAGAGACCCTGTCTTAAAAAGACCAAAAAACAAAAAAACCACTGGATTCCTCAATAAGTGGTTAGCTGCTGTTACATTAGGTGACATCTATACATACCAAAGGACATCCTTTGTATTTACCTTATACTATATCTGACCGTGACAATGAAACATTAGTCAAGAGAAAACTCACATATTAATTTGCCAAAAACTTCTGTGTTTTAAATTTAGTAATACATAGGAGAAGAGGAAATGGTTACTGTACTGATTTTTCTTACGACAGATGAGGCCAGATGAAAGTAGGTAACTGGTCAACAGTTTTATTTCTGTATTTACTAAAGTCGTAAATACAATCACATATAAAACAAACATTTCAAGAGTGCAAAGTATCAGAAAGCTAATCAGTGCTATTAATTTTTTCATTGCAGGCAATCTCTTACTGAGATTAAACAATACCAATTCTGTAGCTAGGTCTATATACAAAATGCTGTTATACTAGAGTTTTTAAATGGGCTTGGTCAAGAGATTGCACATGATACAAATGAAGCAGGGCAAGTAATATATGACTAAATAAAGAAGCTTAATCAACCTTACTCATTTGTAGGATACACATCCATGATAATAGCACAAGTAGATGGGGAGACCAAGCTCTGTTTTAGTCACCTGCCCACACTGCATTTCTTAGTACAGTGGTTAATCTAGCTCTCTCCAGGGCTAGTCTGCCCATCTTTGGTTACGGGAACTCATTCTTGGCTGTACTTTGGTTTACTCTTAAACAGTAACTATGCTGCATAACAAGAAGAGTAAACAAATTTGAAGACAGCAACTTGACAGAAACACCCTTTAGTATACAATGAATACTACTTAATTCTCAATAATTCTTACTCAGAGTTATTATAATAAAAATAAAATATCCCATATACCTGAAACTTCTTAGTAGCATACTTATTCAGCATTAGTCTGTAAACAGACACAAAAAAAGGCCAGGTTTGAACTACGCCCAACTACTGCATCCCTAACCTCCAGGGTGACAGTAATTAACCTCCTTTTTCCTTTTTTGTACTAAAAAGGATTTGTGTCTAATGACTATAGTGAGTATTAAATACCAGTGTTTTTTGATACCATGATACATTTACAAAAAAATTCTTTTTTGACAAAAATCAAAACATAACTTACCTGCTTGTGCCACTCTATAATATAGGCCTATGGAAATCTAAGAGGGAGTACAAAGGACTATCATAAGAGAACTATAAAGATGATGGCAAGTGGAGAAGAAAACTTCCATCAAAGTGCTGAGTAAAACTTGGGTTACCTTGGTAAAAACTGGTTACCTTGGTAAAAACTTAGTCTACAATCACTCATTTTCAAGGTAAATCTAACTTTGCATGAAAGCATTCTGGATGATGCATCAGAAGGCAATGATGTTTACATCACAACACCTCCTTAAGTAGAAGTGGCAACTGACTTAAGTTGGCACCACTGAAAGATCTCATTTATAACCTTGGAAAGGCCTCGTAATTAATAGTAATTAATCAAAGTTACTATCAGGTTCACCAACTTTTACAACTTCACCTTCAAAATAAGTATAATCAAATAATTTCTGTCAAATGTCACTCCCAGTTTGGAATATGGTTTAAAGAAGCAACTATACAATGCATAAAGTCTTCAGACTTTTACAAGCTGGAGGAGTTGAAAAAAAAAAAAACAATGAAGATCATCAGTGATTCCTAGCAATAAACCCATCTGTCAGTTCTCAGAACAAGCTACATTCTAATGTTTCTTCATATAGTGCTTAGAGGAAGGAAACACTGGCTAAAAAACCTCAACACACACACACACACCAGCCATTTCTACATCCATGTATACTTAGCCTTCCAGTGCAGAGAACAAAAATGACTGGATCCCTCAGTACCTCTAAATCTCAAGAAATCTGCTCCCAAACTGTAACATTTTCTAAAGATAAGCAGTAACTTTCTAAAAATAGTCTAAGCAACCCCAGGTAAATCAAACTCAAAATAGACCATATACCTTTTCATGTAATAAACAAGAAAGTGTGGCACCTACTACTAAAGAATTGTAAGATGTAAACTCCCCCAGCTACAAAGATTAATGAGTGTTTACATGAAGCCAATGGTAAAAAGTAATGTCTTTCCCTTGTTGTTCACTAATTTCCAAAAAAGATTATCTTCCAAAGACCCAGGGGTGACTACGTGGCAGGCAACATGCAGGAAATGATGTAGCTGAGAAAAAAACCGCAGCAACAAACAGGTGGCTTTTCTGGGAAAGGATCCCTCCATGTCCATCTAGAGGAAAAAGTAGAAGAGGTAAGCATGCAGTAACAACCAGAAGGTAACCAGCAGCCACAGAATACCAAAGTCTAATGCACAAGGCTTCCAGTTTCATATCTGAAAGACTGAACATTATCAAAGTTGTGATTCTTGCCATATTAACTCTAAAATGATCAAAACTACAGAGACTGTAAATTTAGATCCTACTAGAATGCCAATTGTCACTGAACAAAACCCCAATCAATCCCAAGACATATATTAATCATTCTCTCTTTTCTCTCTCTCTCTCTCTCTCTCTCTCTCTCTCTCTCTCTCTCTCTCTCTCTCTCTCTCTCTTTCTCTCTCGTCTTTTTGGGACAGTCTCTCCCTGAGCCCCAGCTGGCCTTGAACTCAAGAGCCCATAGATCCACGTGCCTCTGATTCCCAAGTGCTGGAATCAAAGCTGTGCACCACTACACCCAGCCATTAGTCATTCTCTAGATCCTCTTTCCATGAATTTTTAACAAGTACCTTCAAGATGAGTATTAGCCTGCTTGGTGATAGGAAAGCCTATGCATGAAGCTTGAGGTGCCAATGTTCCTTAGAACAGCTTTACATGTAAGTACTACACTATATTGAAAACTTACATTAAGCAGCTACAGATTTTACTGTAAGGGCTGATCAAGGAAGATACCCTGGGTTTGGTAGATCTCTTTGAGGACAAGTAATACTGTATCTTCAGATTCCCTGTGAAGATAAAAACTTAGGTTGAGAAAAGATAGAGCACCTTGGTGCCGGATGCTTTTCATTTAATCTGTACAAACACCCTAGCTTTTTTTTTTTTTTTTTTTTTTTTTTAATGAGCCTCAGAAGCACACTGGCAGTGGTTTGGAAGATGATCTGGGAAAGCAGAAACACTAGCATCATCCCTGGAAACAAGAACACCTAAAGGTTCTGGCTCTCTTCACTAGGCTGGTCCTGAATTCATAGCAATCCTCCTACCTCAGCCTCCTGAGTGACAGGATTTCAGGCATGAACCACCATGATGAGCTCCACAGTCATTTTTGAGACATCCATTTAGTTGGTCACCTTCATTTAAAATATTTTATTAAGTTTTTGGAAAGGGCAATGAAATCATGACTTAATCAAAACTCAGAGTATATAAAATAGGAAGCTGGCAATATGCTCAGTGGATAAGAGCGACTGCTAGGCAAGAATGAGGACCTGAAGCCAGGCATGGCAGATCTCTGCAAGGCCAGCCTGGTTTGTACAGTGAGTTCCAGGTCAGCTGGGACTACAGGAGGCAGAGGCAGGTGGATCTCTGTGAGTTCAAGGCCACCCTGGAGTGAGTTCCAGGACAGCCAGAGCTACAGGAAGACCCTGTCTCAAAAAGACCAAAAAAAAAAAAAAAAGACGCGAATTTGGGCCCTAGCACACAGATAAATAGTCAGAAATAGTCAGGCTGCCTATCACTGTAGGGGACAGACGTGAGGATCACTGGGGCTTGCCAGCCTAATAAAGTCTCTCTCCCACTTTTCAGCTATCAGTTCCCATTTTCCCAATTTGGGGGTTCAAGCCCCCTCTTACCCCCCCCACATACCATGCATTGACTTGGGGGACATCCACTGTTGGGCCTGCCCACTTCGTTTTTAAAAATTTCCAGACTTTTTGAGCCAGCTTTTCTATATAACCCAGGCTGACTTTGAATTTATAACAATCCTGCTTCAGCTTCCCAAGTGCTAGAAATTACAGACATCTACCACCATAGCACCCAACTAGCATTCTTTTTATTTTTTATTTATTTATTTTTTGGTCTTTTTCAAGACAGGGTCTCCCTGTAGCCCCAGCTGTCCTGGAACTCACTCTGTAGACCAGGCTGGCCTTGAACTCACAAAGATCCGCCTGCCTCTGCCTCCCAAGTGCTAGGATTAAAGGCATGTGCCACCACGCCCGGCTCAGCTAGCATTCTTGACTCCTAACTTACAGGGCACAGCTCTCCTCTTCCATGTCCTCCTCACAGCAGCCTACTTTGTTGTATCCTCTCTAACTCCAATAAAACTGTCCTTGAGTTCCCTTCTAAGTCTGTTCAGTTCTTTTATCTAGAAGACCAATAACCTATAAAAGGGACCCTGTGTCACCCAGTGTCATTTTGAAGGAAACAAACTATCAAGCTCAACTTACCTAAAAAAAAAAATTTTTTTTTTGAGCCTGGTGTGGAGGCACACACCTTTAATCCCACAGCTTGGAAGGCAGAGGCAGGCAGATCTCTGTGAGTTCAAGCCAGCCTGGTCTACATAGTGAGTTCTAGGACAACTGGGGCTGCACAAAGAGATGGCCTAGCGGTTAAGAGCGCCAACCGCTCTTGCAGAGGACTGGGGATCGATCTCCAGCACCCACATGGTGGCTGAGAACCGTCTGTAACTCCAATTCCAGGAGAAATCCAGTTCCAGGGGAATCTGACACCCTCTTCTGACCTCCGCAGCATTGCACGACAAGGGTGGACAGACCTGCATGCAGACAGTACATTCATACACATACAAAAATAAATAAATAAAATAAGATAAAGTTCCTGTCCCAAAAATGAAAGAAAGAGGAAACAAAAGGAGGGGAGAGAAGGGGAAGGGAGGGAAGGGGAAGGGAAGGAAGGGGAGGAGAGAAAAGAGGAAAAGAAAGGCGAAAGAAAAAAAAGATAAAGGAAAAGAAAAAAGAGAAATAAAAGAATCTAAAAAAAATTTTTTTTTTTGGGTCTTTTTGAGACAGGGTCTCCCTGTAGCGCCAGCTGGCCTGAAACTCACTGTGTAGACTGGACTGGCCTTGAACTCACAGAGATCCGCCTGCCTCTGCCTCCTGAGTGCTGGGATTAAAGGTGTGTGCCACCACACGCCACCTAAAATATTTTTTATGTGTATAAGTATATTGCTTCCATGTATGTAAGTGCATCTATGTTGTGCAATGCCTGAGGAGGTCAGAAGAGGGTGTTGAAGCCCCTGTAACTGGAATTACAGATGGTTGTTAGCAATTGTAGCTAAAAACCCTTAACTGCAGACCAGGGGATCTCATACCCTATTCTGGCCTCTGTGGGGACCAAACACACACATGATATACAAACATACATGTAGGAAAACTCATACACATTTAAAAAGTTTAAAAAAAAATTAAAAAGAGCTGGGCATGGTGCCCTATGCTTTTAATCCCAGCACTCAAGAGACAGAGGCAAGTGAGTTGAAGGCCAGCCTGGTCTACATAGTGAATTTCAGGTCAGCTGGGACTACAGGGAGACCCTATCTCAAAAAGACCAAAATAAATAGGGAAAACCTTAAAAAAAACAGACCAATAAGGAGTTACATCAGTGAAAATAGTGAAGGAGCTTTGTATATTTGCTCTTCTAATACACTATGAGTACACTGGGTTAAAAAAAAAATAGAGCCGATGTTTTCAGGACTATGGAAATTCATATTCTATAATAATCTTGGATGCGTCTATTCAAGAAACTGCACAATAAGAAGAAAGTGTGTTCGTTTTTGTTTTGTTTTTGTTTGTTTTGTCTTTTTTTTGGAGACAGGTCTCCCTGTAGTCCCAACTGTCCTGGAACTCACTATGTAGACCATGCTGACCTTGAATTCACAGAGATCCACCTGCCTCTGCCTCCCGAGTGCTGGGATTTTCTTTGTTGTTGTTGTTGTTGTTGTTGTTGTTGTTTTTAATAAATCTGGTTATGGGGCTCTCCTGGAGAAATGGCTCACTGATTAAGAGCACTGGCTGCTGATTTTGCAGAGGACCCAGGTTCAATTCCCAGCACCCACATGGCAGTTAATAACTGTCCATAATTGCAGTTCCAAGGGATTGATGCCCTTTTTTGGGCTCTGTAGGCATTGCACACACTGGTGTACTTATCCACACGCAGGCAAAATACTCATACACATAAAACACAAATCTGATTATGAAAACATTCAAAGGGGGGCTGGAGAGATAACTTGGTGGTTAAGAGCAAGAGCTCTTCTTGCAGAGGACCCTGGTTTGAATCCCAGCACCCAAATGGCAGCTACCAACCATCTGTAACTCTGGTTCCAGAGAATATGATGCCCTCTTCTGTCCACTGTGGGTGCTGCATGACATGGCTGTACTTTCGTACATGTAGGTATAATACTCAAATACATAAAATAGAAATTAAAAAAAAAGTTTTTGGTTTCTTTGAGACAGGGTCTTCCTGTAGCCCCAGGTGCCCTGAAACTCACTATGTAGACCAGGCTGGCCTTGAATTCAGAGATCCACCTGCCACTGCCCCTCAAGTGCTGGCATTAAAGGCGTGGGCCACCATGCCCAGCCAAAAAAACTTTTTTTTACAGATACACAGCTCAACTATTACTCAAGATCAGTGAGTTGGGGCTGGAGAGATGGCTAAACAGTTAAGAGCACTAACTGCTCCTGCAGAGGATCCAGATTTGATTCCCAGCACTCACAAGGCAGCTAACAACTCTATAATTCCAGTTCCAGGAAATCTGACACCCTCTTCTGACCTCAGTGGGCACTGCACAACACAGGTGCACTTACATGGATGCAGGCAATACACTCTTACATAGAAAATAAAAAAATAAAAATAAAACATTTGAAAAAGAAAGATCAGTGATTCACTCTTTGAGTCATATCCTATTGACAATCTAATAAAATTTATGGATTTCTCCCTAGGATAGACCATATATACATACACAGACAAAACTGCAAGTGGAATTATAGACAACCTTCATCTCTACAAACACTCCACACAAACCCCCAGCATAAGAAACTCCACAAGGAGAACTCAGCAGATAAAAGCACTTGTGAAAACCAGAGGACCTGAGTTTGGTCCCCAGAAGCTGGATGCTGTGGCATGCATCTGTAATCAGAGTATTCCTATGGGAAGATGGGCAGAGGAGACATCATTATCAACAGGAAGTTCTTGAACCAGCTGTCCTGCAGTTGGAGCACAGTTGCAGAACCAAGAAGAGACCTGCCTCAACAAGGTGGAAAGGAAGAACCAACTCCACATGTATGCCATGGCATGCAAGTTCCTACATACAACATACTAAAATAAAAATTTAAAGAAATTCCACAAAGGAGACTTAGCGCTACCATATATTGGAACTTATATAAATAAACCAATAAATTAAAGAAAAAAAAAGGCTTGGGGAGATGGCTTAGTGGGTGAAAGTGTTTGCTATGCAAGCAAGAGGACCCGAGTGCAAATCTAGGCACAGCCTTGTGTGCCTATAACTCCAAAACTGGAAATCAGAGACAAATCCCAGGAACAGACATGCACTTGCACTCATACACGGAAAATAAAAATGGAATTTTAGGAAATTTACAACAGGAGCTGGAGAGGTGGCACCAAGCTTAAAGCCGCTCTTGCAGAGAAGCCAGGCCTGATTTCCAGGACCCATGTGGGACTAACAACCATCTGTAACGCCAGTTAAGGGGGTCCCACACAGTCTTCTGGCCTCCATGTGTACTGCACAACATGGGTGCATATAATATACATGCAGGCAAAACAATCATACACATAAAAAATTAATCTTGGGCTGGAGAGATGACCCAACAGTTAAGAGCACTGGCTGTTCTTGCAGAAGACCTGGGTTCAAGTCCCAGCACCTACATGGTGGCTAACAACTGTTCATATCCTCTGTTCCAGGGGACCTGTCATCCTTTTCTGTCCTCCTTAGGCACTGTACAACACAGGCGCACTTACACACATGCAGGCATAACTCATACACATGAAAAATAAAAATATATTTTTTTAAATCTCAGCTTGAGAGATGGCTCAGTGCTTAGAGTACAAACTCCTCTTGCAGAGGACCAAAGTTTGATTTCCAACACCCACATCAGGTGGCTCACAACTGCTGTGTTAACTCCAGCTCCAGGGGACCCAATAGGTCACCTTAATGGGCACTGCACTCATGTACACATAGCCTCACAAAAGTACGTATGTATACACATAAATAAAACTGTAAAGGTTAAAATAAAATAATCTGTACACAAAATTGTTCACCAAACAGAGTAATCACGAAGTCCTAGGAAACTTCTCTGTATATATTAACAAGGTGATTCTAAAATATGTGGAAATGCAATAGTCTTCGGAATAGCCCAAATAACTAAATAAAAGTAAAGTTGGAAGATTTATGCTACTTGTACTCAAGGTTTGTACAGTGACTGTGTTTTACTGGAACAAACAAACTTACAAAAGAAAAACAGGATACACACAACTGGGAAGGTCACAGATCTTAGAGAAATCCCCAAGGCTAACACATCCCTAGGCTAAGGTAACATCTTACTAACTACAAAAGATGTATCCTTATATTTAGAGACAAATATCCCAGACACCACTCAGATAAGAAGCTTCTTCTGCACCAGATGAGATTAGTAGAGTCCCACAACTGGACACACACAGACATGGTCTGTGAATTGCTCATGCCTACCTGACAAATCTATAATACGGCTTCTACACATAAGCCCCAAGCATCACAGAACACAGACCCCAGAAGGCATTACCTACCTCTTAACTCTCATTAAGGAAGTCCCCCATGCAACAGAAGACCAGGAACTCAAAAGGATATGAATGGTCAAACCATGAAGATGAGGAGTCCACAGAGTGGTTCTACCGATAGGCCACTCAGCTTTACCCACCTAGGGCTCAGGGGACATTGTGGAAGAGGGGGCAGAAAGATTTTAAGAGCCAGGGAGGTGGTCCAAGACCAAACGGAAATGAACCCCACAAGCTCCTGGGACCCTGTTATATGAACCTACAGCATTGGTATCAGCATGCACAAGACCCATGCAGGCTCAGCTGGACAAAAACCCTGCACAGAACTGTAGAAATGGGTAGCAGAGTCCAACCTTGGCTGAAGAAATATTGGCAGCTCATGGTGGTCTGGTGCCAGACTACTTTCCTGGCCTTCTTTAGGAAAGGGACTCAGATAGACTGACTAGAGCTCAGGGGATGAACTGGCACTGAGGAGTGGGCCAGGAAGTAATGTGGCACAATGGACCCTAGCACAGATGACAGAGTGTGTGAGCCGTGGGGGGGGGGCCTGTGGGGCTGTGGGGGCCAAGGGAAAAGCAGGTAAAGGCAATTAACTGATTGAAAAAATATGTATGAAACACATAAATTCAATTAAAAAATAGGTAAAGAGCAGGGCGTGGTGGCGCACGCCTTTAATCCTAGCACTTGGGAGGCAGAGGCAGGCGGATCTTTGTGAGTTCAAGGCCAGCCTGGTCTACAGAGCGAGTTCCAGGACAGCTGGGGCTACAGGAAGACCCTGTCTCGAAAAGACAAAAACAAAATAAAACAAAAGAAACTTTTGATTGGTGAGTACGATCACTAATTTGACTATGACAATGGTTTTATAGGTTATCAAACATCAAATTTGTACACTTTAAATATTGCATTTTATGTACATTTTGTAACCAACAAATTAGCAAAGATTTAAAGTTGATAAAACTATATTAGAAAGAAAGAGGCAGGGAGATGGCTCAGTCTGTAAAGGGTTTGCTGCACAAGTAGAACCTGGGTCTGGATCTTGAGCAGCAATGTAGAAGCCAGGTAGAGGCATGCATCTGTAAGCCCAGCACTTGGGAGGGGGACTAGGGTTGTCAAGACAGGCAGATCCCTACAGCTCACTGACCACCCAGTCTAGCCTAAAAAATAAACTCCAGGTTCAGTGAAAGATGTCTCAAAAATTAAGGTGTAGAGCAATAGAAGACACTGACATTGACTTCTGGCTTCAACATATGCTGAGCCAGCAAGATGACTCAGCAAGTAAAGGCATTTCCTGCCAAGCCTCATGGATGACCGAGTTTGAACCTCTGGAGACACACACACACACACAAATAAATAAATAAATAAATAAATAAATAAATAAATAAATAAATAAATAGAAATAAGCCGGGTGTGGTGGCGTACACCTTTAATCCTAGCACTTGGGAGGCAGAAGCAGGCGGATTTCTGTGAGTTCAAGGCCAGCCTGGTCTACACAGTGAGTTCTAGGACAGCCAGAGCTACAGGGAGACTGTGTCTCAAAAAGACCAAACAAACAAAAAACAAAAAAAAAAACAAAAAAAAACAAATGCATATACCCTTTATGCCAACAATACCATTTGTGTATACTTACTCATAAGTAGATGAAGTGACATGGACAAGGTATGTAAAAAAATTAAAGGACAGAAACCTAAAAATCTCTTAGTAGAGGACTGGCTATACAAATTATGATATGAAGAAACTACAAACTGGGAACTGAACTTGGGTCCTGTAGAAAAGCAGTGTGCACTCTTAACTGCTGAGACATCTCTCCCTTAAATGGGTTTCTTTCTTGCTTTGGTCTTTTGAAACAGGGTCTCCCTATAGCCCCAGATGGCCTGGAAATTGATATGTAGACCAGGCTGTCCTTGAACTCACAGAGATCCACCTGCCTGTGCCTACTGAGTGCTGAGATTAAAGGAGTGCAATAACACACTGGGCCCTTTCCTTCCTTTTTGAAACTGGATTTCATTATGTAGCACAGGCTAGATGAAACTCAAAATCCTCCAGGATCTGTATCCCACATGCTGGAGTTACAGGTATGAGAAATCATACTTGGCTCCAAAAAATACACTTTTAAGACCAAACTGGAATTAGGGTAGAACTTTGCAGTTGAAAAAAAGACCAAACTGGGATAAAGATCAATTGTGAAACCTTCAATCCCTGAGAAGATTGAAAAGGGAAACTAGATAAGGACACAGGGATTGAAAAAAAAAATCAGAAACACTTACCAGTAGCATAGATGACTTTGTAAAGCAAATAAATATTCATTAAAACTCTCAATGGGCTTTTCCTGTAACACATAGTCAATACGTTGGCCTCCATTCAGCATTCCCACGTTGATGGGTGGAGCTTCTTCCTTAACTGCCAGAGGAGTTTCTTCTATGTTAACATCTGGATATAGAAGAGCCATAATAAGAATCTAAATACAGGACTTAGGGATATGGCTCATTTGGTAAAGTGCTTGCCAGGCAAGCATGACGATCTGAGTTAAGTGCTCCTGTAACAAGCCAGGCATGCCAGTATATGCCCTGGATCCCTGCACTTGGGAGGAAGTCAGGAGGATCCCTGAGGCTTATTGGCCAATTGGTCAGCTCCAGTTCAGTGAGAGCCTGTCTTGAAAAAATAACGTGGAGGGGCTGGAGAGATGGTTCAGCGGTTAAGAGCACCGACTGCTCTTGCAGATGACCCAGGTTCAATTCCCAGCACCCACATGGTAGCTGAGAACTGTCTTTAGCTCCAGTTCCAGGGGAATCCAACGCCCTCTTCTGACCTCCGCGGCATTGCACGACACGGGTGCACCAACCTACATGCAGACAGTATCCTCACAAACATAAAAAATAATAAATAGCCGGGCGTGGTGGAGTATGCCTTTAATCCTAGCACTTGGGAGGCGGAGACAGGTGGATCTTTGTGAGTTCAAGGCCAACCTGTCGCTAGTTCCAGGACAGCTGGGGCTACAGGGAGACCCTGTCTCAAAAAGACCAAAAAAAAAAAAAAAAAATAAGCCGGGGTGGTGGTGCATGCCTTTAATCCTAGCACTCAGGAGGCAGAGGCAGGCGGATCTTTGTGAGTTCAAGGCCAGCCTGGTCTACAGAGCAAGTTCCAGGACAGCTGGGGCTACAGGACAAAAAATAATAAATAAATAAATAAATAAATAAATAAATATGTGTGCACTATCACACCCAGCCAAGATTCATAAAAAAAATATATAATAATAATGTGGAGAGAGATAGAGGATGACACTTGATGAAAAACTCTGGCCTCCATATACATGTGCATATATATGCCCACACTTACACACATGCCCCTGCCTAAAAGCTTTCAGCACTCTAAGGGTTTTCCTGTTAATTCCCCTTAGACTACAATTTTACCTTATGGTGAGGTACACTGCTTAGAGGCTACACCTCTTCTTTCTTATTTCCTTAGAGCTCCTTAAGTCACACTATATATTCAATCTCTTTTCTGTGGCTCAATACTTCTCATCACCTGTACTCTCAACAGCTAAATCATGTGTCTTGAGTTTTATAAACTACATGCAAGAAGGGATATGCTTTAGGAAGCTGTGGAGAGTATCCTACTAGTTTTCAATGATGGAAATAAAACTGACCCATAAATACTCATTCATACTATAAAAGTAATGGATTGGAGCTAGAGAGATGATCAGTCTTAAGAGCCATTGTTGCTCTTTTGGGGGAACTAGGTTCAGTTTCCAGTACCCCCATGCTGGCTCACAACCTCCTGCTCCAGGGGATCCAACTCCCTGTTCTAGCCTCTGTGGGCACCAGGTATACACATGATTATTAAGATGACAGGCAAGGTTAGCACAGCTCAAGGACAATTCTAACCCACAATATAGATCTCACACAACTGAAGAAGAAAGGAAAGGCCTTGGGACAATAAAAACTCTAAGTCATGGAGTCCCTCTTCAAGTATTCTGTATGTAGTGTCACTGACCACTGGACTTTTCTGAACTTGATTCAGGTTCTGCTTCAGTTTCTTCTGCTGTTTCTGAAGCTTGTAAGGCAGGGTATGGAGCTCTAGTAAAAGACTTCCAGGCCATCCGAAGTGAACCTAGCAAGTTGTTCTTAAGGTCCATACTCATCCTGGTTAAGCCCTCTCTTAGTTCTGAAACACAAATGAATAAAGAATGTTAAATGGTTTATAGAGCATGAGGTCTAGCAGAACAGAACAAAATGAAGTCCATTCAGTTTATACTAATCAGAAGATCTAGACTTACAAAGTTTGAAACATAGACTTACCTAGGTGCATCCGCTTCCTGCCTTTATGATGTGGGATCAGCATTGGCTCAAATTCTACCCTTGGGGCCACCATTGGTTCAATCCTATAGGCCACAGGATCAAACTACATAGGGAAAATAATAGCTACAATTTATCTGTGATAAAGAAGACAGTTTGAGGAACTACACACCTTAGGCAAAAATAAGTTTATTTATTTATTTATTTATTTATTTATTTATTTATTTATTTTGGTCTTTTCGAGAAGGTCTCCCTGTAGTCCCAGCTGTCCTGGAACTACCTCTGTAGACCAGGTTGGCCTTGAACTCACAAAGATCCGCCTGCCTCTGCCTCCCAAGTGCTAGGATTAAAGGCCACCACGCCCCGCCTGTTTTGTAAAAAGATACAGCTGTAGGCTACGGAGATAGCTCAGTCAGTAAAATGCTTGACCTGGAAGCAAGAGGATTGAGTTAAATCCTCAGAACCCATGTTTTAAAAAAAAGATGGGGCTGGAGAGATGGCTCCATGGTTAAGAGCACTGGCGCAGAAGATCGAAGTTCAAATCCCAACACCCACATGGTAGCTAACAACCTTCTATAACTCCAGTTCCAGGGAATCTGACACCATCTTCTGTCCTCGGTCAGCAATGCACAATTACAGGTGCACTTACACACATGCAGGCAATACACAAATACACAAAAAATTAAAATAAAAACAAAATATTAAAAATAAAAAATAAGTTATGTACAGTGTCACACCCTTGTAAACCCAGCAGCCCCTGGGAGGCTGAGGCAGGCAGACCCCTGGGGCTCGCTCAATGGCTGACCAGTCTAGCTGACTTAGCAGCCAGTGGGACACCTTTTGTCAAGAAAAGCAGAGGGAGAAGTAGCGCCATCTGATCAATGGCATACAAGGTTATCCGTTTGCCTCCACACACATGAACATTCATACACACATACACACAAAAAGATTCTACTTCATCATTTATAAATACTATCAGTTGTCTCCCTACTAAAGAACGATGTAAAAAAAAAAAACACAACACAAAAGTATAAACTGTTTGCCAATAAACCTTAATATTAAAGCAAAACCACAGAACACCTCTACAATGCTTACAGGATGATAAATATTGAAGAAACCTTTGCATGTTGGAAATTTGTAATTAGGATCAATTCTTCTTAATCCTCGGACAGTAAGGAACATTCCAATGGGAGAGCCAAAGGCAAAGAATATCTCTGGGTTGTAGTTGAGCCGAGGGTATTTTACAGACACCTGGAAGCAGAAAACAAAGATATTTCTGTCTAGTAATGAATTATATCTGCTCCTATATTATATTAAATAGAAAAATGACCAAAAAGAGTCTTTTTACCTGCCCAATACCAACATCTAGATACTCATCATTTTTAGTATCATCAGTTCTGCTGCTGAATTCAGAGTCCTTTTGTATGTTCACCTCTGAAACTGATGCTGTGGTTAGTCTATTAATACCCTAAAGGATAAAAAACAGTTATGTAGAACTACTATTCACTAAAAATTGCTACTAGTATGGTAGGATGTCTGTAAAAGTTTTAGGGTTTTTTTGGCTTTTTGAGACAGGGTTTCTTTATAGCCCCTGCTAGACTGGAACTTGTTATGTAGACTAGGCCAGCATTAACCTCACAAAGATCCACCTGCCTTTGTCTCCCTAGTGCCAATATTAAAGGCATGCATCACCATACCTGCCTGGGAAAGTTTTAAAATGTCAGTCAACAATTCTAGAAAGAGTGGCTCAGAAAGCAGCTGGAGAGAAGGCTCAGTGGTAGAGAATACCAGCTGCTCTGGCAGAGGACCCAGGTTCAATTCCTAGCATCCACATGGCGACTAAGGTTCAACCATCTTTAACTCCAGTTCCAGAGGAATCTGACACCCTCTTCTGACCTCCACAGCATTGCACTACACTAGTGCACCAACCTACATGCAGACAGTACACTCATACACATAAGAAAAAGGGACTCAAAACAATAGTTGCCTTATATTATGTGCTTTAAAATGATGGAAGCTGGGACTGGAGGGACGCCTTTAATCCTAGCACTTGGGAGGCAGAGGCAGGTGGATCTTTGTGAGTTCAAGACCAGCTGGGGCTAAAGGGAGACCCTGTCTGGAAAAAAACAAAAAACAACAAAAAAGACAGATATCAGGCACATACCACTGAATTTTTTCTGGTTCTGAAATGGTTTAATATCTTCTTTCTTGGTCCTAAAGGAATCCCCATTTCCTGAAGATCTCTATCTGAACATAAAGCCTAGGCATAGAAAATTAAATATTTTATTTCTATGCAAAATAAAATTAATTAAATGTCCTAGACTCTGAAAGAACCAAGACCTAGTCACTTTTGTTCTTGATTCTATATTGCTCTGGCTTCCTAAAGGTTTAACAGGCAAATAACTTTGAGAATGAAAGTCATAAAACAATCTAAGGAAGAATAGAAAGTGTCAGTACTAACTACTGTGCCATTATTGCAATATATCCCTATGTTCAGAAACAAAAAACTAGAAAAGTGAATATCTAATGACTTCATGAAAACCCCTCTTTGATTCCCATTCTTGCTTAGCTGTCAGTTCCTGAGAATTATACTACTGATGAGCATAAGCAATGAGAATCTTTGAACAACATAGAAGTACAACAGACTAACATCAATTCTCAAATTAAGTGTCATTCATTTTACTAGGATAGTCTTCCTTCTCCTTTGTATTCTTATAGCACTGTGAATTCTTCCTTATAATTTGTTATTAATGTGCCTTTCTCACAAAACTACAAATACTGTGAAGTTAGCAGCCATGTCCTTCTTACTACCACTCTATCCCAAATGCCATGAAGCAGCAACTAAATACTTATTTATTTTTTTTTTTTTTTAATTTTATTTATTTCTGTATGTGTATGAGTGTACTGTCTGCATGCAGGTCTGTGCACCCGTGTGGTGCAATGCCGCGGAGGTCAGAAGAGGGTCTCGGATTCCCCTGGAACTGGAGTTCTCCTGGAATTGGAGTTTCAGACGGTTCTCGGCCGCCATGTGGGTGCTGGGGATCGAACCCGGGTCCTCTGTAAGAGCGGTCGGCGCTCCTAACCGCTGGGCCATCTCTCCAGCCCCCTAAATACTTATTAAGTAAATGAATGTATCACAAACCAGAAAAAGAAAGTTACCCTTCGTACCAGTGCTTGCTCTTGACTTGTGTTTTCTCTAAACACAATTGATTTAGAATTTACTCTATTGCTATGTGATTATTAATATGGCTTATCTGAACTTGGAACTTTCACAAAGCAAAGACCACTCTGCATGATAAAAAGCAAATAAATGCTAAAGATTATTAGTGAGAAAATACTTATAATTAAAAAGCTTCTAAAGGACTGGTTATTGGTAAACATGATAAAGATAAAAAATGGCATGGAATAAAATTTTTAAAACTATTTTTACCAGAGCTTCTTTATCTACTTTCTCCTTCTCAAAAATATTAAAGAACTCAGAAAGCTGAAGTTTCTTCAAATCTTCTTCTAATGTTGGTTCATCTCCTTGATCCACAACAGTATTTAGTGAAACCTAAAAATTGAATCATAAAGTTTATTCACAAAATTCATTTAGTTTCCTCTTAATACTATTTTATAATTTGAAATGTATTATGTAAGAACGTCATGATAATGTATCTTAACTTAAATATTTTGTGTTGAGACAGTCCCAGATAACCCAGGCTAGCCTCAAACTCACTAACAAGCTAAGGATGATCTTGTACCTGTACCTCTCCAGTGCTCCAAGTACAGGCATGGACCACCATACCGGTTTTAAACAAAATTTAATTCCCCCAAATAAAAACAGAACAATGACCTCCAACTTTTTGACACCTCAGTCTAAAATAACTTTTTGGTAATTGTCAAATATTTTCCATCATCATTAGGAAACATTTACTGAGCTCTTATTAAGAAAACAGCTTAAGAAATAAAACAGTCTAAGACATCCTTGTGCTGAAAAAAATTCATGACCAAAGGGGAAAAATAGGACATTTATCTAAGATGGAAAAACCTGAGGTCACTGTGCTGGACAGTGTTAGCTGTCAACTTAACTGGGAAGAGGGAAGTTCAGCTCGGGAATTTCCTCTATCAGACTGGATTGCGGCCATGCCTGTGAGGTGTTTTTTGACTGCTGAATGATATAGGAGGGCCCAGCCCACTGTGGATGGTGCCACCCCTGGGCAAGTGCTCCTGGGTTGTATAAGAAAGCATGCTGAGCCAGCCATGGTGGCACATGCCTTTAATCCCAGCACTTGGAAGGCAGAGCCAGGTGGATCTCTGTGAATTCAAGGCCAGCCTGGTCTACATAGTAAGTTCCAGGACAACTGGGGCTACAGGGAGACCCCTTGTCTCAAAAAAGACCCAAAAAAAAAAAAAAAAAAAAAACAGAAAAAGAAAGAAAAAAAGAAAAGAAAGGACAGGCTGGCAAGGCCAGAGGGGAGCGAGTCAATAAGCAGTGTTCCTTCCTAGTCAGTAGGCAGTGTTCCTCATAGTCAGTAGCAGTGTTCCTTCCTAGTCAGTAGGCAGGTCCTTCAAGTCAGTAGCAGTGTTCCTTCCTAGTCAGTAGGCAGTGTTCCTTCTAGTCAGTAGGCAGTGTTCCTTCATAGTCAGTAGGCAGTGTTCCTTCCTAGTCAGTAGGCAGTGTTCCTTCCTAGTCAGTAGGCAGTGTTCCTTCATAGTCAGTAGGCAGTGTTCCTTCATAGTCTCTGCCTCAGTTCCCGCCTCCAGGTTCCTGCCTTTGTTCAAGTTCCTGCCTTGACTTCCCTCACTGATGGACTGTGACATGTAGCCAAATAAACCCTTTCCTCCTCAAGTTGCTTTGGTTAGTATTTTTTTTTTTTTGGTCTTTTCGAGACAGGGTCTCCCTGTAGCTCCAGCTGTCCTGGAACTCACTCTGTAGACCAGGCTGGCCTTGAACTCACAAAGATCCTCCTGCCTCTGCCTCCCAAGTGCTAGGATTAAAGGCGTGCATCACCACACCCGGCTTGGTTAGTATTTTAACATAGCAATAAAAACTAGCTGGGAAACAGTATATGTGAAATTCCCTATCAATCCTATCAATGATAAATGTTCACTGGAACTTTGTTTTATGAATAGGTAAGTTTAAACATCAAGTTCCCCATCTGCTTCTCAACATTAATTTCTTTTTTTTTTTTTTTTTTTTTTGTCTTTTCGAGACAGGGTCTCCCTGTAGCCCCAGCTGTCCTGGAACTCACTCTGTAGACCAGGCTGGCCTTGAACTCACAAAGATCCGCCTGCCTCTGCCTCCCAAGTGCTAGGATTAAAGGCGTGCGCCACCACGCCCGGCTTCAAATATAATTTCTAGAAACCACCCAAGTCATTCTTTTTTTTTTTCCCCCAGGTCAAACCACTTTATTCATAGGCTTCGGGGTGGGTTGGGGAAAATGGGGGAAAGGGGAGTGAGGTCCGTGGGATCCAACGTCCTCCTCAGGGCAGATCTGCAAAACACCCTGTGGCTAAAAGCCCAAGTCATTCTTTCGGTCTTTACATGCAAACTCAAATTATCTCAATAATTCCTCAATTCTATTCATGAACATGAACCAGTAGTGAAAATTTATAAGAGAACACCTATGCTTATTTTACAATATGGCAATTATTTATAGAAGCAGATTACTACCCAAGAATAATAAGAGATAATTGCCAAACTCTTAAAATAAATGTAGATTTAACAAAATGACATGAGACTAAACTCAGCTAAATATAAGAAGTTAAAAATCTAAAAATCTTTAGTATGGAATACTATAAGAGAGCCTATCTAAACTTCTAAATTACCTTTTCACTGTCAATATCCCCCAAAGAATCTTTCTGATTTGTTAGGATATCAAACAATATAAGCGAACCTATAAGTAAAATAGAAGAAGGGACAATGTCTAAGCATTAGCACTAATTGGCTGTCTAATATGAAAAGTCTTAAGCCAATTACACATGTAAGCAAATCAACACAGAGAATCCTTCCAATTTACCACCACCCTTCTGACCCCTGCCAAATTTTTCATCAAACACCACTTCTAATTCTCTGGATTTGGTACTGATGAAGGACCCTGTGCTTCAAAAATACCTGTCCTTAAATGTGATAGTCCTCTCTGGCTACAGAGAATTCATTTGTTACCTAAACTATGACCAGCAATGGATACACCCCCTTTGAAATCAGGGTTCCTCTGAAGAAAAAGTGCATATATTCGGTTCATTTCAGAAGCTACTGTGTCCACAATAGTCTGACAGTAGGTGGGGCTATTGTAGAAGAAGACATCCAGAATTGTATCATTAGTGAAGTGTCTGAGGCGATTAATGCTGGGCAGGGTTATCCGCTGCAGATCACTGGGGGGAGAGAAAAAAAAAGATATTTTGAGCAGAAAACCTAAACAAGTTCCATTGCTACTACTTTTTTTTTTCCTTTGGTGTTTTTGAGACAGGGTCTCCCTTAGTCCCAGCTGCCCTGGAGCTCGCTCTGTAGACCAGGCTGGCCTTGAACACCTTGAACACCTGCACCACCACTCTTGCCCAGAACACATTTTTAAGGTGGAAGGCTTAGTTTAAGTTGTCCTCTGACATGCACATGCATATACCTACATACACACACACAACATTTATACACACAGTAATATTTTTAGTATTATAAATAAAAAGGATAGGGCTGGAGAGATAGCTCAGCTGATTTAGAACAATGGCTGTCTTGTACAAAAATATATATATAATAAAAAAATTAAATTAAATTAAAAAAAAAAAAAAAAAGAACAATAGCTGGTTTTTCAGAGGTCCCAGGCTGGAGTCCAGGCATCTGCATGGCGGCTGACAACCATCACTAACTCCAGTTCCAAGGGAATTCAATGCCCTCTTCTGACCTCCTTGGGCGTTGCATGACAAGGGTGCACTTACACACATAAACAATATACTCATATACCTAAAAAAAAAAACAAAAAACTTGCTGGGCATGGTGGCAGCATTTGGGAGGCAGACGCAGGCAGATCTCTGTGAGTTCAAGGCCAGCCTGATCTACAGAGCGAGCTCCAGGCCAGCTGGGACTAAAGGAAGACCCTGTCTCAAAAAGACAAAAAAAAAAAAATTATTATTTTTATTTTATGAGTATATTGCCTGCATGTATGTAAGTACACCCATATCATGCAAGAGGTCAAAAGAGGGCATTGGATATCCTGAATTGGAGTTATAGACTGACTGTTGTTAGCCACCATTTGGGTGCTGGGAATCAAACCCAGTCCTCTCCAAGAGCAGCCAGAGCTCTTAACCTCTAAGCCATTTCTCTAGGCCCCCAAATTTTTAAAAGGAAGGAAAAAAATTCAATTAAAAAATGATATGTTCAGAGCTGGAGAGATGGCTCAGTGGTTAAGAATGCCAACTGCTCTTGCAGAAGACCCGGGTTCGATCCCCAGCACCCACATAGCGGCTGAGAGCCTTCTTTAACTCCAGTTCCAGGGGAATCTGACACCCTCTTCTTACCTCTGCGGCACTGCACTACATGGGTGCACAAACCCACATCCTGACAGTACATTCATACACATAAAAAATAAAAAAATTTTTAAAAATGATATGCTCACCAAGCACAAGGCTTTAATCCCAGCACTCCAGAGACAGAGGCAGGTGGAACTCTATGAGTGTGAGGCCAGCCTGGTCTACTAAGTTCCAAGTGTGTTCCTAGCCTTCGCAGAGCCAGAAGGTGGTATGCAGGATGCTGGAGGAGAGGTCATCATGGCATTACACAGAAGTGAAGGTAAAATGCTACAATATAGATCTGGGAGACAAGATGTACCTACTAGTTAACAGTGGCATAAAAGTTATGGGGATAACAAACCATTTTTTGAGTGGATTTGAGGCCTGCTCCATACTATGCCTGGTACTGTTTTAGTTTTCTTTAATGAGTGAATATGTCATTTCATACCAATTTTTTTTCTTGCTTCATAAAACCATTGTTTTAAAAATATTTTATTATTTTTATGTGATGTATATGAGTGTATCACTTGCAAGTAGGTGCACCTGTGTCACACAATGCCTATGAGATCAGAGAGGGTGTTAGATCCCCTGGAACTGGAGTTATAGTTGTTAGCCACCAAGCGGGTGCTGGGAATCAAACCTAGGTGCTTTGCAAGAGCAGCCAGTGTTCTTAACTGCTAAGCCATCTCTCTAGCCCCAGAAAGACCATTCCCAAAGTAAAATAGCCAGTATATATAATCACAGTGCAGCAGAACATTGAAAAACAAGCTGTTTAAAAATTACAGTAGAGGTTTTAATCCTAGCACTCAGGAGGCAGAGGCAGGTGAATCTCTGTGAGTTCAAGGCCAGCTCAGCCTACATAGCTCCAGGCCAGCTAGGACTAAAAGAGAGACCCTGGCTCAAAAAGACCAAAAAACAACAACAACAACAACAAAACCTGTCCCAGCACTCATGAGACAGAGGCATGAGGCTCTGTATGAATTGAGGCTAACCTTACCAATGTTGTGAATTCCAGACCAGCCAAAGCTACAAAGAGACCCTGTCTCAAAAACTAAATAAAAAAAAAAATAAAAAATCATAGCAAAGAATGGCTCAATATGCTGTTCAAATTCAGAAATAAAGAGTTTAAGCCAGGCATGGTAGCACACACCTATAATCCCAGCACTCAGGAGGAAGAGGCAGGCAGAACTCTGGGAGTTCAAGGCCAGCCTGGTCTACATAGTAACTTCCAGGATAGCTGGGACTACAGGGGTACACTGTCTCAAAAAAAAAAAAAAGAGTTCAAGAAGGCTACAGAATGTAGTTTCCATAGTGGGTTATTGTTGAGACAGTTAGCAATGGAATAGGAACATTTTAGTCAAAACTGACTACTTGCATGTACTTGTTTTGGTAAGCTCCCCAAATCCCAACTGACCCATTAATCAACACTGGTATTTAAAAAAAACAAAAAAACAAACAAACAAAAACATTAAATCTATTTAAGCCAGGCATGGTGGGTTTAACATTAGAAACAAAATGATTTGAATTTATTGGCACATATATTATTATGCATTCCTGCTACTGTAAACCTGGTCAAAAGCCCATGGCTTAGGTCACAGGACATAGAGGGGAACCAATTAATGTTGTTTTGCTAAACAGGCACATTATCAAACTGACTTCTAAATACTCATGTTTATATTCACAGCTTAGTGCCGCACTCAACCTTGGCCAGAGAAGCTTCTTCTGCAGTGTGCAAACAGTTAATGCAAGCACTCACAACTGCTCAAAGTGCTAAGAATAAGTGACTGTTGAGTGCTCAGCCCTAACCTGGACATCCCTGTCAACTCCTCCCAAGGATCTCAAGGAACATCTCAGGTAACAGGATAGAAAGAATATAAGAGCCATGGATGGAGAGGGGTGCCGTGAAATGCTGTCATCTAGATAGGACATGGTTGTTCACTCACAAACTCACTGCCTGAGCAAGCTCAAGCCAGAAGAACAGTCAGTATTCCAGCAGGAAATACTAACTGGACTCAGTGGATATATACACACACAAAAAGTGAACATGAAGCTGGGAAAGAGACAAGGGGGGGGATTTGGGGGAAGTGAGAGGGAAGAGTTGGGGTAGATATGATCAAGATACATTGTAAGGGGCTGGAGAGATGGCTCAGGGGTTAAGAGAGCTGACTGCTCTTGCAGAGGACCCAGGTTCAATTACCAGTACCCACATGGTGGCTAAGAACAGCCTTTAAGCTGGGCATGCTAGTGCATGCCTGTAACCCTAGCACTCAGGAGGCACAGGCAGGTGGATCTCTGGGAGTTCAAGACCAGTCTGCTGGTCTTCAGAGTGAGCTCCAGGCCGGCTGGGGCTCAGGGAGACCCTGTCTCAAAAAATAAATTAAATAAATAAATAAATAAATAAATAAATAAAATTAAAATAAAGAAAAAAATGTTTTTTTTTTTTAATCTATTTATTTCTGTATGTGTATCAATGTACTGTCTGCATGCAGATCTGTGAACCCGTGTCATGCAATGCCGCAGTGGTCAGAAGAGGGTCTCGGGTTCCCCTGGAGCTGGAGTTCTCCTGGAATTGGAGTTTCGGACACCTCTCGGCCGCCATGTGGGTGCTGGGGATCGAACCTGGGTCCTCTGTAAGAGCAGTCGGCGCTCTTAACCGCTAGGCCATCTCTCCAGCCCCAAAGAAAAAAATGTTTTTTAAAAAAGATATTGTTAGCCGGGCGTGGTGGCCCACACCTTTAATCCTAGCACTCGGGAGGCAGAGGAGGCAGAGGCAGGCGGATCTTTGTGAGTTCAAGGCCAGCCTGGTCTACACAGTGAGTTCCAGGACAGCTGGGGCTACAGGGAGACCCTGTCTCAAAAAGACAAAAAAAAAAAAAGAATTGTTAGGATCAAGTAATTGGTAATGAAAGATTCATTATATAGATCATCTTGAAATGTAGGTCATGACTTCTAAAGGAGTCACACAACTACATGTAAGGGTTGTAAAAACATTAATTACATACAAATCAAGCACATAATAAATCCAAGGTATTGGAGTGATGGCTCACACCCAGCAATCTGGAAGACAAGAGGCAAATGGATCAAGAATTCAAGGTCTAGAGGCTGGAGAGATGGCTCTGCAGTTAAAAGCACTGGTTGCCCAGGCAGAGGACCCACATTTGGTTCTAAAACCCACATAATCCAACACCCCCTTTTGGCCTCCATGGGTACTGAATGCAAGTGGTACATTTACATACATGCAGATAAAACACTCATCACATAAAATTAAAAAATAAAAAGAATTCAAGGACTAACTTACAGAGAGTCAGTTCAAGTCTCTCCTGAACTACATTAAATCCTGTCTCAAAAACCAAAAATCCAGCCAGGCATGGTGATGGATAGCTTTAATTTCAACATTCAGGAGGCAGAGGCAGGATGTCTGTGGAGTACGAAGGCCACTTGGTTTATAAACAGTTTCCAGTACAGCCAGTGTTATATATACTCTGTCACAAAAGAAAAACAAACAGAACCCCAAATATCAAAAACTAAAGTAACTGGCTTTTTCATATATATGTGATACTTTGTCATGCTCCTCTGCGTATATTCTGCATACAAGTACAAATGTATTTGTCTAATACAATAGTTATGAAAAACAAAGACAATATTTTCCTACCTTCATCCCTCAGTATAGGAAGGAATATAAAATCACTGTATCTATGAATCATATTGTTACATTTTATTTTAAAAATATTTATCAAAAAAGAAAACAAACAACAAAAAAATATATTTATTAAGGACTGGAGAAATGGCTTAGCTGTTAAGATCACTGGCTGTTCTTCTAGAGGAACTGGATTCAGTTCCCAACACTCACATGTTGGCTGACAACTACCACGAACTCCAGTTCCAGGGGCTTAAATGCCCACTTCTGGCTTCCACAAGCATTACACACACATGTTAAATGTACGAATGTAGCCAAAACCACCATTTACATGAAATAAAAACAAATCCAGCCGGGCATGGTGGTGCACGCCTTTAATCCTAGCACTTGGGAGACAGAGGCAGGCAGATCTTTGTGAGTTCAAGGCCAGCCTGGTCTACATAGTGAGTTCCAGGACAGCTGGGGCTACAGGGAGACCCTATCTCAAAAAAAAAAGATACATTGTATACATATACAAAAAACTGTCAAAGAATAAATAAAATATTTTTAACTATGTGATGACTGAGGATGTGGTTCAGTGTAAAAAAAAAGATACATTGTATACATATACAAAAAACTGTCAAAGAATAAATAAAATATTTTCAACTATGTGATGACTGAGGATGTGGTTCAGTGTGCTTGCACAAAGTACTGCATAAACTGGGCATGGTGTTTCAAGCTCATATTCCTAGCACTGTGAAAGAGAATCAAGAGTTTAAGGCATATTTGGCTACATAGCAAGTTAAAGGCCAGCCTGCAATACAATAGACCTGGTCTCAAGATAGAGATAGACAAATAGATAGATAGAGAGATAATAAATTGAATAAAATAATGTAGAAAAAAGAAAAAGAAGCCAGGCGTGGAGGCGCATACCTTTAATCCCAGCAATTGAGAGGCAGAGGCAGGCAGATCTCTGTGAGTTCAAGCCAGCCTGGTCTCCACAGTGAGTTCCAGGACAGCTGGGACTAAAGGGAGATCCTGTCTCAAAAAGATGAAGAAAAAGAAGAAAAGAAAAAAGAAAAGAAAAGAAAAGAAAAGAAAAAAGAAAGAAAAAAACACATAGAACAGAACTAAGCATGTGGTAAGAATTGTTAGGATCGGCCGGGCGTGGTGGCGCACGCCTTTAATCCTAGCACTTGGGAGGCAGAGGCAGGCGGATCTTTGTGAGTTCAAGGCCAGCCTGGTCTACAGAGTGAATTCCAGGACAGCTGGGGCTACNAAACAAAAAAAAAAAAACACAAAAAAAACAAACAAATGCATATACCCTTTATGCCAACAATACCATTTGTGTATACTTACTCATAAGTAGATGAAGTGACATGGACAAGGTATGTAAAAAAATTAAAGGACAGAAACCTAAAAATCTCTTAGTAGAGGACTGGTGGCTTTCTATACAAAATTTATGATATGAAGAACTACCAACTGGGAACTGAAACTTGGGTCCTTTGCAAAAGCTAGTGTGCCACTTTAACTGTGAGGACATCTCTCCCCTTAATTAAATGGGTTTTTTTCTTGCCTTTGTTCTTTTGAAACCGGGTCTCCCTATAGCCCAAGATGGCCTGAATGGAAATTGATATGTGTAGATCAGGCTCGTCCTTGAACTCACAGAGATCCCTGCCTGTGCCTTACTGCGTGCTGAGATTAAAGGAGTGCAATAACACACTGGGCCCTTTCCTTCCTTTTTGAAACTGGATTTCATTATGTAGCACAGGCTAGATGAAACTCAAAATCCTCCAGGATCTGTATCCCACATGCTGGAGTTACAGGTATGAGAAATCATACTTGGCTCCAAAAAATACACTTTTAAGACCAAACTGGAATTAGGGTAGAACTTTGCAGTTGAAAAAAAGACCAAACTGGTGCAAGTTGTTCTTTGACCTACAAATATATATACACACACAAAAAAAAAAAAAAAAAAAAAAAAAAAAAAAAAAAAAAAAAAAAAAAAAAAAAAAAAAAAAAATCAAAGACCCAGAAACACTTACCATTCCGAATAGATGACTTTGTAAAGCAAATAAATATTCATTAAACCTATCAATGGGCTTTTTCCTTGTAACACATAGTCAATACGTTGGCCTCCATTCAGCATTCCCACGTTGATGGGTGGAGCTTCTTCCTTAACTGCCAGAGGAGTTTCTTCTATGTTAACATCTGGATATAGAAGAGCCATAATAAGAATCTAAATACAGGACTTAGGGATATGGCTCATTTGGTAACGTGCTTGCCAGGCAAGCATGACGATCTGAGTTAAGTGCTCCTGTAACAAGCCAGGCATGCCAGTATATGCCCTGGATCCCTGCACTTGGGAGGACGGTCAGGAGGATCCTGCGGGTTTCTTGGCAATTGTCAGCTCCAGTTTCCGTGATGAGCCTGTCTTGAAAAACATACGTGGAGGGGGGGGCTGGAAGAGGAGAGATGGTTTCAGCGGTTAAGCTCACCGACTGCTCTTGCAGATTGACCCAGGTTCAATTCCAGCCCCCACATGGTAAGCTGAGGAAACGTCTTTAGATCCGTTCCTAGGGGGCGGAATCCGACGCCCTCTTCGCCTCCGCGGCATTGGCCGACCACCGGGTTGCACCAAACCTACATGCAGACAGTATCTACACATACCATAAAAAAATAATAAATAGCCGGGCGTGGTGGGAGTCTGCCTTTCATCCTAGCACTTGGGAGGCGGGAGCGGAAGGTGGATCTTTGTGTGAGTTCAAGGCCAAAAGCCTCGTCTACAGAGCGAATTCCAGGACAGATGGGGCTTACAGGGAGGACCTGTCTCAAAAAGACCCAAAAAAAAAAAAAAAAAAATAAAATAAAGCCGGTGTGGTGGTGCATGCCTTTAATCCTAAGCCACTCAGGAGGCAGAGGCAGGCGGATCTTTGTGGTTCAGGCCCGGCCTGGGTTTCATACAGCGCAAGGCCAGGACAGCTGGGCTACAGGCAAAAATAATAAATACATAAATAAATAAAAAAGCAATAGTGTGCACTATCCCACCCAGCCCAATATTCATAAAAAAAACTATAGTAATTAATACTGGGAGAAGAGATAGCGGATGACACTTGATGAAAACACTCGCGCCTCATATACATGTGCATATATATGCCCACACTTACACACATGCCCCTGCCTAAAAGCTTTCAGCACTCTAAGGGTTTTCCTGTTAATTCCCCTTAGACTACAATTTTACCTTATGGTGAGGTACACTGCTTAGAGGCTACACCTCTTCTTTCTTATTTCCTTAGAGCTCCTTAAGTCACACTATATATTCAATCTCTTTTCTGTGGCTCAATACTTCTCATCACCTGTACTCTCAACAGCTAAATCATGTGTCTTGAGTTTTATAAACTACATGCAAGAAGGGATATGCTTTAGGAAGCTGTGTTGGGAGGAGTAGCCTACTAGTTTTCATAAGTGGAAATAAAAACTGACCCATATAAATTACCATTCATATATTAAAAGTAATGGACTGGAGCTAGAGCGCTGATCCAGTCTTAACGAGCCATGTTGCTCTTTGGGGGAACTAGGTTTCATTTTCCAGTACCCCCATTGCTGGCTCCACACCCTCCTGCTACGGTGATCCAACATCCTGTTCTAGCCTCTGTGGGCACAGGTTCTACACATGATTATTAATATGACAGGCAAGGTTAGCACAGCTCAAGGACAATTCTAACCCACAATATAGATCTCACCACAATGAGAAGAAAGGAAAGCCTGGGACATAAAAACCTCTTAAGTCATGGAGTCCCTCTTCAAGTATTCTGTATGTAGTGTCACTGACCACTGGACTTTTCTGAACTTGATTCAGGTTCTGCTTCAGTTTCTTCTGCTGTTTCTGAAGCTTGTAAGGCAGGGTATGGAGCTCTAGTAAAAGACTTCCAGGCCATCCGAAGTGAACCTAGCAAGTTGTTCTTAAGGTCCATACTCATCCTGGTTAAGCCCTCTCTTAGTTCTGAAACACAAATGAATAAAGAATGTTAAATGGTTTATAGAGCATGAGGTCTAGCAGAACAGAACAAAATGAAGTCCATTCAGTTTATACTAATCAGAAGATCTAGACTTACAAAGTTTGAAACATAGACTTACCTAGGTGCATCCGCTTCCTGCCTTTATGATGTGGGATCAGCATTGGCTCAAATTCTACCCTTGGGGCCACCATTGGTTCAATCCTATAGGCCACAGGATCAAACTACATAGGGAAAATAATAGCTACAATTTATCTGTGATAAAGAAGACAGTTTGAGGAACTACACACCTTAGGCAAAAATAAGTTTATTTATTTATTATTTATTATTTATTTATTCATTTCTTTTTTTTTTTTTTTTTTTTTGAGACTGGGTCTTACTGTAGCTTTAGCTGGTCTAGAACTCACTTCCTGATTCAGAAAGTTCTCCCTGCCTCTTGCCTCCCAAGTGCTAGGATTAAAGGCCACCACGCCCCGCTGTTTTGTAAAAAGATCCAGCTGTAGGTACGAGATAGCTCAGTCAGTTAAAATGCTTGACCTGGAAGCAAGAGGATTGAGTTAAATCCTCAGAACCCATGTTTTAAAAAAAGATGGGCTGGAGAGATGCTCCATGGTTACGAGCCACTGGCGCAGAAGACTCAAATTCAAATCCCAACACCCACATGGTAGCTCAAACAACCTTCTAAAGTCAGTTCCAGGAATCTGACCCATCTTCTGTCCTCGGTCAGCAATGCCCACAAATTACAGGTCACTTACAACATGCAGGCAATACACAAATCACAAAAAAATTAAATAAAAACAAAAATTAAAAATAAAATAAGTTATGTACGTTGTCACACCCTTGTAAACCCAGCAGCCCCTGGGAGGCTGATGCAGGGCAGGACCCTGGGGCTCGTCAATGGCTGACCAGTCTAGCTGACTTAGCAGCCAGTGGGACACCTTTTGTCAAGAAAAGCAGAGGGAGAAGTAGCGCCATCTGATCAATGGCATACAAGGTTATCCGTTTGCCTCCACACACATGAACATTCATACCACCACCATACACACAAAAAGATTCTACTTCATCATTTATAAATACTATCAGTTGTCTCCCTACTAAAGAACGATTAAAAAAAAAAAAAACACAAACACAAAAGTATAAACTGTTTGCCAATAAACCTTAATATTAAAGCAAAACCACAGAACACCTCTACAATGCTTACAGGATGATAAATATTGAAGAAACCTTTGCATTGTTTTTGGAAATTTGTACTTAGATAATTATTCTTTATCCTCGGACAGTACGGAACCATTCCAATGGGCGAGCCAAAGGCAAAGACTATCTCTGGGTGTAGTTGAGCCGCGGTATTTTACCGACACCTGGAAGCAGAAAGAAACCAACGAGATATTTCTGTCTAGTTAATGAAATTCTTATCTGCTCTATATTATATTTTAAATAGAAAAATGACCAAAAAGAGTCTTTTTACCTGCCCAATACCAACATCTAGATACTCATCATTTTTAGTATCATCAGTTCTGCTGCTGAATTCAGAGTCCTTTTGTATGTTCACCTCTGAAACTGATGCTGTGGTTAGTCTATTAATACCCTAAAGGATAAAAAACAGTTATGTAGAACTACTATTCACTAAAAATTGCTACTAGTATGGTAGGATGTCTGTAAAAGTTTTAGGGTTTTTTTGGCTTTTTGCGGACAGGGTTTCTTTATAGCCCCTGCTAGCCTGGAACTGTTATGTAGACTAGGCCCAGTCATTTATACCTCACACAGATCCACCTTGCCTTTGTCTCACTAGTGCCAATATTAAAGGACTGCAGTCACCCCGACCTGCCTGGGAAAAAAGTTTAAAATGTCAGTCACAATTCTAGAAAAGAGTGGCTCAGAAAGCAGCTTGAGAGAAGCTCAGTGGTAGAGATACCAGCTGCTCTGGCAGCGGACCCAGGTTCAATTTACTAGCATCCACATGGCGACTAAGGTTCAACCATCTTTAACTCAGTGTTCCAGAGAATCTGACACCTCTTCTGACCTCCCAGGCCATTGCACTACCACTAGTGCACCACCTACATGCAGACAGTACACTCATACACCTAAGAAAAAGGGACTCAAAAACAATCGTTCGCCGTATATTATGTGCTTCTAAAATGATGGAAGCTGGTGGGACTGGAGGGACCTGCCTTTAATCCTACATCCACACTGGGCGGCAGAGAGGCAGTGGATCTTTGTGAGTTCAAGACCACGCTGGGGCTTGCTAAAGGGAGACCGTTATGGAAACAAACAAAAAACAACAAAAAAAGACAGATATCAGGCACATACCACTGAATTTTTTCTGGTTCTGAAATGGTTTAATATCTTCTTTCTTGGTCCTAAAGGAATCCCCATTTCCTGAAGATCTCTATCTGAACATAAAGCCTAGGCATAGAAAATTAAATATTTTATTTTGATGCAAAATTAAAATTAATTAAATTTCCTAGACTCTGAATGAAAGAACCAAGACCTAGTCACTTTTGTTCTTGATTCTATATTGCTCTGGCTTCCTAAAGGTTTAACAGGCAAATAACTTTGAGAATGAAAGTCATAAAACAATCTAAGGAAGAATAGAAAGTGTCAGTACTAACTACTGTGCCATTATTGCAATATATCCCTATGTTCAGAAACAAAAAACTAGAAAAGTGAATATCTAATGACTTCATGAAAACCCCTCTTTGATTCCCATTCTTGCTTAGCTGTCAGTTCCTGAGAATTATACTACTGATGAGCTAAGCAATGAGATCTTTTTGAACACACATAGAAGTACAACCGACTAACATTCAATTCTCAAATTACGTGTTCATTCCTTTTACCTGGATTTAGTCTTCCTTCCCTTGTATTCTTATAGCACTGTGAATTCTTCCTTATAATTTGTTATTAATGTGCCTTTCTCACAAAACTACAAATACTGTGAAGTTAGCAGCCATGTCCTTCTTACTACCACTCTATCCCAAAATTGCCATGAAGCAGCCAACTAAACTTATTATTTTTTTTTTTTTTTAATTTTATTTATTTCTGTATGTGTATGAGTGTACTGTCGGCATTGCAGGTCTGTGCACCCGTTTGTGCAATGCTGCAGAGATAAGAAGAAGGGTTCTCGGATTCCCATGCGAATGGAGTTCTCCTGGAAATTGGAGTTTCAGACGGTTCTTGCCCGCCCATGTGGGTGCTTGGGAACGCACCCGGGTCCTTCTGTAAGAGCGGTCGGCGCTCCCTAACCGCTGGGCCATCTCCTCCAGCCCCTAAAATAACTTATTAAGTAAATGAATGTATCACAAACCAGAAAAAGAAAGTTACCCTTCGTACCAGTGCTTGCTCTTGACTTGTGTTTTCTCTAAACACAATTGATTTAGAATTTACTCTATTGCTATGTGATTATTAATATGGCTTATCTGAACTTGGAACTTTCACAAAGCAAAGACCACTCTGCATGATAAAAAGCAAATAAATGCTAAAGATTATTAGTGAGAAAATACTTATAATTAAAAAGCTTCTAAAGGACTGGTTATTGGTAAACATGATAAAGATAAAAAATGGCATGGAATAAAATTTTTAAAATATTTTTACCAGAGAATTCTTTTATCTTACTTTCTCTTTCTCAAAATATTAAAGAACAGAAAGCTGAAGTTTTCTTCAAATCTTCTTCAATGTTGGTTCAATCTCCTTGATCCACAACAGTATTTAGTGAAACCTAAAAATTGAATCATAAAGTTTATTCACAAAATTCATTTAGTTTCCTCTTAATACTATTTTATAATTTGAAATGTATTATGTAAGAACGTCATGATAATGTATCTTAACTTAAATATTTTGTGTTGAGACAGTCCCAGATAAACCAGGGCTAGCCTCAAACTCACTAACAAGCTAAGGATGATCTTGTACCTGTACCTCTCCAGTGCTCCAAGTACAGGCATGGACCACCATACCGGTTTTAAACAAAATTTAATTCCCCCAATATAAATAAAAACAGAACAATGACCTCCAACTTTTTGACACCTCAGTCTAAAATAACTTTTTGGTAATTGTCAAATATTTTCCATCATCATTAGGAAACATTTACTGAGCTCTTATTAAGAAAACAGCTTAAGAAATAAAACAGTCTAAGACATCCTTGTGCTGAAAAAAATTCATGACCAAAGGGGAAAAATAGGACATTTATCTAAGATGGAAAAACCTGAGGTCACTGTGCTGGACAGATTGTTCGTGTTCAACTTAACTGGGAAGCGGGACGTTCAGCTGGAATTTCCTCTATCATGGATTGGATTGCGGCCATGCTGTGATGGTGTTTTTTGGACGCCTGAAGATTATAGGAAGGCCCCCCAGCACACTGTGGCTGGTGCCACCCTGGGCAAGTGCTCCTGGGTGATAAGAAAGCATGCTGAGCCAAGCCATGGTGGCACATGCCTTTAATC
Source organism: Rhizomys pruinosus (assembly GCA_009823505.1). Classification (NCBI taxonomy): domain Eukaryota; kingdom Metazoa; phylum Chordata; class Mammalia; order Rodentia; family Spalacidae; genus Rhizomys; species Rhizomys pruinosus. Next base: position 1,852,969 of record VZQC01014390.1, on the reverse strand, counting down.
CAGCACTGGAAGGCAGGAGCCCAGTGGATCTCTGTGAATCAAGGCCACCTGGTTCTACATGTAGTACGTTCCAGGACAAACTGTGGCTCAGGGAGACCCCTTGTTGTCTCAAAAAAGTACCCAAAAAAAAAAAAAAAAAAAAAACAGGAAAAAGAAAGAAAAAGAAGAAAAGAAAGGAAGGCTGCGCACAGGCCAGAGGAGCGAGTCAATAAGCAGTGTTCCTTCCTAGTCAGTAGGCAGTGTTCCTTCCTAGTCAGTAGGCAGTGTTCCTTCCTAGTCAGTAGGCAGTGTTCCTTCCTAGTCAGTAGGCAGTGTTCCTTCCTAGTCAGTAGGCAGTGTTCCTTCCTAGTCAGTAGGCAGTGTTCCTTCATAGTCAGTAGGCAGTGTTCCTTCCTAGTCAGTAGGCAGTGTTCCTTCCTAGTCAGTAGGCAGTGTTCCTTCATAGTCAGTAGGCAATTGTAGTGTTCCTTCATATCTCTGCCTCCAGCTCCCGCCTCCCGGTTCCTGCCTTTGTTCAAGTTCCTGCCTTGACTTCCCTCACTGATGGACTTTGGACAATGGAGCCAAATTAAACCCTTTCCTCCTCAAGTTGCTTTGTTTAGTATTTTTTTTTTTTTTTGTCTTTTCGAGACCGGGTCTCCCTGTAGCTCCAGCTGTCTGGAACTCACTCTGTAGACAGGGCTGGCCTTGAACTCACAAAGATCCTCCTTGCCTCTGCCTCCCACGGCTAGGACTAAAGGTGCACACCACCACCAGGGCTTGGTTAGTATTTTAACATAGCAATAAAAACTAGCTGGGAAACAGTATATGTGAAATTCCCTATCAATCCTATCAATGATAAATGTTCACTGGAACTTTGTTTTATGAATAGGTTAAGTTTAAACATCAAGTTCCCCATCTGCTTTCAAACATTTAATTTCTTTTTTTTTTTTTTTTTTTTTTGTCTTTTCGAGACAGGGTCTCCCTGTAGCCCCAGCTGTCTGGAACTCACTCGTAGAACCAGGCTGGCCTTGAACTCACAAAAGATCCGCTGCCTCTGCCTCCCAAGTGCTAGGATTCAAGGCGTGCGCCACCTCGCCAGGCATTCAAATATACTTTCTAGAAACCCCCCGTCCTTCTTTTTTTTTTCCCCCAGGTCAAACCACTTTATTCATAGGCTTCGGGGTGGGTATGGGAAAATGGGGGAAAGGGGAGTGAGGTCCGTGGGATCCAACGTCCTCCTCAGGGCAAATCTGCAAAACACCTCGTAGCTAAAAAGGCCCAAGTCATTCTTCGGTTCTTTCTTTCACAGAAAACTCAACTTATCTCACTTAATCCTCAATTCTATTCATGAACATGAACCAGTAGTGAAAATTTATAAGAGAACACCTATGCTTATTTTACAATATGGCAATTATTTATAGAAGCAGATTACTACCCAAGAATAATAAGAGATAATTGCCAACTCTTAAAATTACATGTGATTTAACAAAATGAATTAGGACTAAACTTCAGCTAAATATAAGAAGTTAAAAATCTAAAAATCTTTAGTATGGAATACTATAAGAGAGCCTATCTAAACTTCTAAATTACCTTTTCACTGTCAATATCCCCCAAAGAATCTTTCTGATTTGTTAGGATATCAAACAATATAAGCGAACCTATAAGTAAAATAGAAGAAGGGACAATGTCTAAGCATTAGCACTAATTGGCTGTCTAATATGAAAAGTCTTAAGCCAATTACACATGTAAGCAAATCAACACAGAGAATCCTTCCAATTTACCACCACCCTTCTGACCCCTGCCAAATTTTTCATCAAACACCACTTCTAATTCTCTGGATTGGTACTGAGAAGGGACCCTGTGCTTCCCAAAAATACCTGTCCTTAAATGTGATAGTCCTCTCTGGCTACAGAGAATTCATTTGTTACCTAAACTATGACCAGCAATGGATACACCCCCTTTGAAATCAGGGTTCCTCTGAAGAAAAAGTGCATATATTCGGTTCATTTCAGAAGCTACTGTGTCCACAATAGTCTGACAGTAGGTGGGGCTATTGTAGAAGAAGACATCCAGAATTGTATCATTAGTGAAGTGTCTGAGGCGATTAATGCTGGGCAGGGTTATCCGCTGCAGATCACTGGGGGGAGAGAAAAAAAAAGATATTTTGAGCAGAAAACCTAAACAAGTTCATTGCTACTACTTTTTTTCCTTTGGTTGTTTTTTTTTTTGAGACAGGGTCTCCCTTGTCCCAGCTGCCATGGAGCTCGGTCTGATATGTGGGACAGGCTGGCCTTGAACACCTTGAACACCTGCACCACCACTCTTGCCCAGAACACATTTTTAAGGTGGAAGGCTTAGTTTAAGTTGTCCTCTGACATGCACATGCATATACCTACCTACAACACACACAACATTTATACACACAGTAATATTTTTAGTATTATAAATAAAAGGAGTAGGCTGGAGAGATAGCTCAGCGGATTTAGAACAATGGCTTTGCTTGTACAAAAAATTATATATATAATAAAAAAATTAAATTAATTAAAAAAAAAAAAAAAACGAACAATAGTGGTTTTTCCGAGGTCCCAGGCTGGAGAGTCAAGCATCTGCATGGCGGATGACAACCACCTAATCTCCAGTTCCAAGTGAATTCAACTGCCCTCTCTGACCTCCTTGGGCGTTGTATGACAATGGTGCACTTACAAACATGAAAAATCTACTCATATACCTAACAACAAAAAAAACAACAACTTGCTGGGCATGTTGCAGCATTTGGGAGGCAGAGGTAGGCAGCTCTTCTCTGTGAGTTCACGGCCAGCCTGATCTACAGAGGCGAAGGCTCCAGGCCAGCTGGGAACTAAAGGAAAAGACCTGTCTCAAAAAGACAAAAAAAAAAAAAATTATTATTTTTCTTTTATGAGTATATTGCCTGCATGTCTGTAAGTACACCCATATCATGCAAGAGGTCAAAAGAGGGGCATGGATATCCTGGAATTGGAGTTTTATCGACTGACTGTGGTGCCACCATGTTGGTGGTGGAAATCAAACCCAGTCCTCTTCAAAGAGCAGCCAGAGCTCTTAACCTCAAAGCCATTCTTCTCTAGGCCCCCAAATTTTTAAAAGGAAGGACCCCAAAACAATCAATTAAAAAATTTATAGTCAGAGGCCTGGGAGGATGCTCAGTGGTTAAGAATGCCAAACACTGCTCTTGCAAGAAGACCCGGGTTCGTTTTGATCCCCAGCACCCACATAGCGCTGAGAGACTTCTTAAACTCAAGTTCCAGGGAATCTGACACCCTCTTCTACCTCTGCGGCATTGCCCCACCTACATGGGTGCACAAACCCACATCCTGACAGTACCTTCATACACATAAAAAATAAAAAAATTTTTAAAAATGATATGTCACCAAGCACAGGCTTTAATCCCCAGCCATCCAGAGACAAGAGGCAGGGGAACTCTATGAGTGGAGGCCAAGCCCTGGTCTACTAAGTTCCAATGTGTTCCTATCCTCGCCGAGCCCAGAAGGTGGTATGCAGGATGCTGGAGGAGGGAGAGGTATCTGGGCCTTACACCGAAGTGAAGGTTAAAATGCACAATATAGATCTGGGATGACACGATGTACCTACTAGTTAACGTGGCATACAAGTTATTGGGGATAAAACACAACCATTTTGTGGAGGGGATTTGTGAGCCTTGCTCCATACTATGCCTGTTACTGTGTAGTTTGCTTTAAGAGTGAATAGTGTCATTTCAACCATATTTTTATTTTTGCTTCATAAAACCATTGTTTTAAAAATATTTTATTATTTTTATGTGATGTCTATGAGTGTTCACTTGCCAAGTAGTGCCACCTGTGTCATACAATGCCTATGAGATCAGAGAGGGTGTTAGATCCCCTGACTGGAGTTTATCGTGTTAGCCACCAGCGGGTGCTGGGAATCAAACCTAGGGTGATTATGCAAGAGCAGCCCAGTGTTCTAACGCTAAGCCATCTCTCTAGCCCCAGAAAGACCATTCCCAAAGTAAAATAGCCAGTATATATAATCACAGTGCAGCAGAACATTGAAAAACAAGCTGTTTAAAAATTACAGTAGAGGTTTTAATCCTAGCACTCAGGAGGGCAGAGGCAGGTTGAATCTCTGTGAGTTCAAGGCCAGCTCAGCCTACTTAGCTCCAGGCCAGCTAGGACCTAAAGGGAGACCCTGCTCCAAAACTCAAAAAGCCAAACAACCACAACACCAACAACCAAAACCTGTCCCAGCACTCATGAGACAGAGGGGCATGAGGCTCTGTATGACGAATTGAGGCTAACCTTACCAATGTTGTGAATTCCAGACCAGCCAAAGCTACAAAGACGACCCTTTCTCAAAAACTAAATAAAAAAAAAAAAAAAAAAAAAAAAAAAAAAAAAAAAAAAAAAAAAAAAAAAAAAAAAAAAAAAAAAAAGTTTAAGCCAGGCATGGTAGCACAACACCTATAATCCAGCACTCAGGCGGAAGAGGCAGGCAAAACTCTGGGAGTTCAAGGCCAGCCTGGTTACATAAAAAGTTCCAGGATCGCTGGACTACAGGGGTACACTGTCTCAAAAAAAAAAAAAAGAGTTCCGAAGGCTACAGAATGTGTAGTTTCCATAGTGGGTTATTGTTGAGACAGTTAGCAATGGAATAGGAACATTTTAGTCAAAACTGACTACTTGCATGTACTTGTTTTGGTAAGCTCCCCAACATACCACACTGAACCCCATAATAAACACGGTATTAAAAAAAAAACAAAAAAAAACCAAACAAACAAAAAAACATTTTTTTTTTTTTTTTAAGCCAGGCATGGTGGGTTTAACATTAGAAACAAATGATTTCTGAATTTTTGGCACATATCTTATTATGCATTCATGCTTTACTGTTAACCCTGGTCAAAAGCCCATGGCTTAGGTCACAGGACATAGAGGGGAACCAATTAATGTTGTTTTGCTAAACAGGCACATTATCAAACTGACTTCTAAATACCTATGTTTACTATCACAGCTTAGTTGCCGCACTCAACCTGGCAAGAGAAGCTTCTTCTGCAGTGTGCAAACAGTTAATGCAAGCACTCACAACTGCTCAAAGTGCAAGTAAATAAGGGGACTGTTGAGTGCTCCGCCCTAACCTGGACATCCCTGTCAACTCCTCCCAAGGATCTCAAGGAACATCTCAGGTAACAGGATAGAAAGAATATTAAGAGCCATGGACTGGATAGGGGTGCCGTGAAATCTTTCATCTAGATAGGACATGGTGTTCACCTGTCCACAAACTCACTGCCTGACAAGCTCAAGCCAGAAGAACAGTCAGTATCCAGCAGGAAATTAAATAACTGGACTCATTGGATATTACCACACACAAAAAGTGACATGAAGCTTGGAAAGAGACAAGGGGTGGGATTGGGGATTTGCTGGGAGTTGGAGATGGGGAGTTGGGGTAGATATGATCAAGAACCATTGTAAGGGCTTGGAGAAGATGGCTCCAGCTCAGGGGTAAGAGAAGATGACTGCTCTGCAGAGGACCCCGGTTCAATTACCCCGTTACTCACATGGTGGTGGCTAAGAAAGCTTTAAGCGGGGCATGCTAGTGCATTGCTGTAAACCCTAGCACTCAGGAGGCACAGGCAGGTGGATCTCTGGGAGTTCAAGACCCCGTTCTGCTGGTCTTCAGAGTGAGCTCCAGGCCGGATGGGCTCAGGGATAGACCCTGTCTCAAAATAATAAATTAAATAAATAATTAATAAAATAAATAAATAAAAATTAAAATAAAGAAAAAAAAAAAAAATGTTTTTTTTTTTAATCTATTTATTTTCTTTATGTGTATCAATTGTTACTGTCTGCATGCAGATCTGTGAACCCGTGTTATGCAATGCCGCAGTGGTCAGAAAAGGGTCTCGGGTTCCCCCCTGGAGCGGATTAGTTCTCCTGGCATTGGAGTTTCGGGACACCTCTCGGCCGCCATGTGGGTTGCTGGCGATCGAACACCTGGGTCCTCTGTAAGAGCAGTCGGCGCTCTTAACCGCTAGGCCATCTCTCCAGCCCCAAGAAAAAATGTTTTTTAAAAAAAAGATATTGTTAGCCGGCGTGGTGGCCCACACCTTTAATCCTAGCACTCGCGGGAGCAGAGGAGGGCAGAGGCCAGGCGGAATCTTTGTGAGTTCAAGGCCCAGCCTGGTCTACCCAGTGAAGTTCAGTTCCAGGCAGCTTGGGGCTACCGGAGACCCTACTCAAAAAAAAACAAAAAAAAAGATACCTTGTATACATTATACAAAAAACCTTGTAAACGAAATAAATAAAAATATTTTTAACTATGTGATGACTGAGGATGTGGTTCAGTGTTAAAAAAAAGATACATTGTATACATATACAAAAAACTGTCAAAGAATATAAATAAATATTTTCAAAACTATTTGAGGACTGAGGATGTGGTTCAGTGTGCTTGCACAAAGTACTGCATAAACTGGGCCCATGGTGTTTCACAGCTTCATATTCCTAGCACTGGAAAGAGGGAATAAGTAGTTTACGGCCTATATTTGGCTAACCCATAGCAGTTAAAGGCCAGCCTGCAAAACATACTAACCTGGTCTCAAGATAGATAGACCAATAGATAGATAGAGAGATAATATTAATAATTGAATAACAAATATGTGGAAAAAAGAAAAAGGAAAAGCAAAAATAAATAAAAAAAAAAAACACCTTTAATCCCAGCAATTTGAGAGTGCACAGAGGCAGGCCAGATCTCTGTAGTTCAAAGCCAGCCGGTCTCCACAGTGAGTTCCCGGACAGCTGGGACTAAAGGGAGATCCTGTCTCAAAAAGCTGAAGAAAAGAAAAAGAAGACAGAAAGACAAAAAGAAAAGAAAAGTGAACGAGGAAAAGAAAAGACAGAAGAAAGAAAAAAAAACACATAGAACAGACTAAGCATGTTGTAAGAAAGAATTGTTAGGGATCGGCCCCGTGCGTTGGTTGTGGTGGCTCATGCCTTTTACTCCTAGCACTTGGGAGGCAGAGTGAACTTGTGAGTTCAAGGCCAGAATAGTGAGTTCCAGGCCAGGCCTGGTCTACAGAGTGAAATTCCAGGACAGCTGGGGTCTACAGGGAGACCCGTCTCAAAACGACAAAAAAAAAAAAAAGAATTGTTAGGATCAAGTAATTGGTAATGAAAGATTCATTATATAGATCATCTTGAAATGTAGGTCATGACTTCTAAAGGAGTCACACAACTACATGTAAGGGTTGTAAAAACATTAATTACATACAAATCAAGCACATAATAAATCCAAGGTATTGGAGTGATGGCTCACACCCAGCAATCTGGAAGACAAGAGGCAAATGGATCAAGAATTCAAGGTCTAGAGGCTGGAGAGATGCTCTGCAGTTAAAAGCACACTGTTTGCCCAGCAGGAGGCCCCCCCACATTTGGTTCTAAAACCCACATAATCCAACACCCCCCTTTGGCCCCTGCCAGCATCAGGCATGCATGTGGCACACACACACAAACACAAAAAAAAAAAAAAAAAAAATAACATTAAAAAATTAAAAAGAATTAAGGGACTAACGGACAGAGAGTCAGGTCAAGTCTTCCTGAACTTACTTAAATCCTGTCTCAAAAACCAAAAATCCAGCCAGGCATGGTGATGGATAGCGTTCATTTCACCATTCAGGAGGCAGAGGCAGGATGCTCTCCGTGACTTCAAGGCCACCCTGAAGTACACAGTGAGACTCTTATCTTAAAAAAAAAAAAAAAAAAAGAAAAACAAACAGAACCCCAAAATATCAAAAAACTAAAGTAGTAGTAAACTGGCTGTTTTTCTATTATATGTGATACTTTGTCATGCTCCTCTGCGTATATTCTGCATACAAGTACAAATGTATTTGTCTAATACAATAGTTATGAAAAACAAAGACAATATTTTCCTACCTTCATCCCTCAGTATAGGAAGGAATATAAAATCACTGTATCTATGAATCATATTGTACCTTTTATTAAAATATTTATATCAAAAAGAAAACAAAAAACAAAAAATATATTTATTAAGGACTGGAGAAATGGCTTCCTTAGTCTGTTAGATCACTGGCTGTTCTTCTAGAGTAGAGAACTGGGATTCAGTTCCCAGCAACACTCATCATGTTGGCTGACAATTCCACGCGAACTCCAGTTCCAGGGGCTTAAATGCCCACTTCTGGCTTCCACAAGCATTACACACACATGTTAAATGTACGAATGTAGCCAAAACCACCATTTACATGAAATAAAAACAAATAAAAAAAAAAAAAAAAAAAAAAAAAAAAAAAAAAAATACGCCTTTAATCCTAGCACTGGGAGGAGACCGAGGGCAGGCAGGGCAGGTGTATCTCTGTGATTTCAAGGGCCAGCCTGGTCTGCCTGGTCTCCCCAGGACAGCTGGGGCTTTACTGGGCGGACCCTTTTTTTGTTTTTTTCTCGAAAAGACCAAAAAAAAATAAAAAACAAAAAAAAAAAAAAAAGAATCCAAAAGAAATTTTTTTTTTTGAGACAGGGTCTCCCGGTAGCCCCATCTTGTTCTGGAAAACTCACTCTGTAGGCCAGGGGGGCCTTTAACTCACAAGGATCGCCCTCTGCCTTCCCAAGTGCTAGGATTAAGGGCCTGTGCCACCACACCTGGCTAATTTTTTTATTGTTATCTGGCCAATGATGTGGCTTAGCAGGTCAAAGTGCCTGCCATGTCTGATAACCCAAATTCAATCCTCATATGGTAGGAAAATCAGCTCCCACAGGTATTGGAGTACACACACACACACACACACACACACACACACACACACACACACGAATACATGCAAATAAAAACTAAAATGTAATAAAAACTTATTAAAAATGTCATCTGGGGGGCTGGAGAGGTGGCCTAGCGGTTAGGAGGTCCGACTCTCTTGCAGAGGACCCAGTTCGATCCCCAGCCACCCACATGGCGGCCAGAAGCCGTTCTGAAACTCCAATTCCAGGAGGAAATCCAGCTCCAGGGGAATCCGCAACCCACTCCTCCCTCTGAACCTAAGCCCCCCCACCCCCCATTGCACCGACACGCCCCTCTGAACCACAGGATTGCATGCATACAAGTCCCATCATGCACACTACAGAAAGATCCCCCCCCCCCACACCTAAAAATTTAATAAAAAAAATTAAAAAAACAAAATGTCAAATCTGGACTGATAACCTTGAGCTTCCTGTAACTGGGATGCGGACCAACGCCCTTTAATCACCCCCCCCAGCTCTCAGGAGGCAGAAGGAGGAGGATCTCCCCCCTCGACGAGTACCAGGTCAGATGGTTTACATAGTTGAGTTCCAGCTAGCTGGGGATACAGAGAAACCCTGTCTCAAAAAGACCAAAAAAATAAATAAAAAAAAATGTCATCTGACTCTTGAGTTTTGCAAAACAAAAAATTGATAAATGATTTGTTTTGTTTTGTTTTGTTTTGGTCTTTTCGAGACAGGGTCTCCCTGTAGTCCCAGCTGTCCTGGAACTCACTCTGTAGACCAGGCTGGCCTTGAACTCACAAAGATCCGCCTGCCTCTGCCTCCCAAGTGCTAGGATTAAAGGCGTGTGCCACCACGCCCGGCGATAAATGATTTTTGAACTGAGATTAGGACAGAATTTTGAACAATTTAAAAAATGGTCTTAAATATATTGTCATTTTGTATTGTGTATTTATGCAATGTGTCATTCTAAGCATTAATGATTATAAAATCAAAATATTAGTAAACTCCAAAAACACACTGAAGATGTTCTACATTCCACATAATAAATGCTCATCTAAGATTTTGAATTAAAAAAAAAAAGATTTTGAATTGTTTTTTATAGGGACAGTCTCACTGTGTAATCCCAGCTGACCTGGAATTCACTATGTAGACCAGGCTGGGTTTGAACTCACTGAGATCCACCTGCCTCTTCTGGGATTAAAGGCATGGACCACCATGCCTGGCAACAAATATTATTTAAATGCAATCACAAAAGAAACAATAATTCTTTGTATATCTTGGAATATGATTGACTTTTGACACCTAAAGTTGGAAATGCTTAGATGCTATAGAAAAACCACAATGTTGGCCATGTTAAAGAAATAAGGAAACTTGCTGGGCGTGGTGCACGCCTTTAATCCCAGGACTTGGGAGGCAGAGGAGGGTAGATCTCTGTGAGTTCAAGGCCAGCTTGGTTTACAGGCCAGCTGGGGCTACAGGGAGACGAAGGAAGGAAGGGAGGGAGGGAGGGGAAAGAGAGAGAGAGAGAAGAAAACTAAGGACTGGGATGTGGTTGGTGGTGGAGTACTTGCACAGCATGCACAAAGCCCTGGGTTCAATCCCTAGCATTGGAGGAACAAAAGGGAAGGAGAGACAAAAAAAGAAAAAAAGAAGGCATACTGATATATAACAATAATCCCAACACTAGAGAGACTGAGACAGGATCCTGGGTTCATAGCCAGCCTGATCTATTCAGTGAAACTTGGTCTCAAGAAATAAACCAATTTTAAAAAAGTATATACTAGAGAACTGGGAGCTGGGGGTGTAGCTTAGTTGGTAGTGTGCTTGCCTAGCAAGCATGGGGTCCTGGGTTTGATCCTCAGCAGTGCATAAACTGGGCATGTTAAGCCCTGCCTGTTCATCCCTGAACTCAGGAAGAGAAAGGAGATCAGAAGTCCAAGGTCATCCTCAGCTACAAGGGGAAACTGAGCCTAGCCTAAGCTATATGAGACCCTTGCTCAAAAAATTTTTAAAAGAAAAAGAGAACTAGTAGAGGCTGGAGAGGTGGCTCAACGGTTAAGAGCACTGGCCGTTCTTACAGAGGACCTAGGTTTGATTCCCAGCACCCACATGGCAGTTAACAACTATCTGTAACTATCATTCCAGGGGAATCTGACACCATCTTTTGACCTCCAAAGACTGCACAGCACAGGTGCATTTACACAAATGCAGACAATACACTTATACACATGAAATAAGAATAATAAAATTAAAAAAAAAAAAAAAAAAAGAGAACCACTGCCAGGTGTGGTGGTACACGCCTATAATCCCAGCACTCAGTAGGCAGAGGCAGAGGCAGGCAGATCTCTGTGGGTTCAAGGCCAGCCTGATCTACAAAGTGAGTTCCAAGATAGCTAGGGCTGCAGGGAGACCCTGTCTCAAAAAGACCAAAAAGGAGAGGGAGGGAGAGAGAGAGAGAAACACACCAGTAAAACATACTGAAAAAGACCAAGAACAGTGAAAAGCAAAGGACTGTTCAGAGTTTAATATTCTCCAATATTTTAAATATAGAATCAGCTATAGTAGAAATATCCTTAAGCATACTGATGATCAGAAAATATTATAATTACAGTTAACAATTCAAGGATATAAGGTACTACTCACATATCTACACCAGTAGAATGCAATGGACTGTGCCAGTTGACTGGAAGAAACTCTACTCTTCCAATCTGCTGGTTTTCTTGGGCTTTCTTAAAATGTGTCCGTAGCAAGTTCAAGGAAACACTTCGGAAATCATTAACTAGAAAAGAAAATTAAGTTATGTATCAAAAGTCAAGTAATATGTAAAAGCAGGATGCTACAAATCATGATAGCACCTTGCTTAACCACATTTGGTTAGAGCACAAACTGACTTGAGGAATGTGAAGGGAAAATATCAGGAAGTTTTAAAAAGATGTTCCTTTAATATAAAGCTTGCTTTTTTTTTACCACACCCAAAAATTTTACCAAAAGAAAAGATGGTTTCATGGGGCTGGAGAGGTGGATCAGCAGTTAAGAGCACTTACTGCTCTCGCACAAGTCCCAGCTTTGGTCCCCAGTGCCCACCTGGTGGCCAACAACCCTCTGTAACTCCAGTTCCAGGGGATCCAATGCCTCTGCTGCCCTCTGTGGGTAGCATGTATGTGATGCAGTCACAAATGCAAGCAAAACACTCATAAAATAAAACTTTAAATAAAAAAAGGTTCAAAATTGTCATGGGAACTGGGAACTGTTTCATATTCATATATATATATGAATATGAAACAGTTATATATATATGAATATATATATTTATATATAGTTATATATATATGAATATATATATTTATATATAGTTATATATATATGAATATATATATTTATATATAGTTATATATATATGAATATATATATTTATATATAGTTATATATATATGAATATATATATATATATATAAAACATGAAGGCACTAGCCCTCAGGTTTAATGACCTGAGTTCCATCACTGGGACTCTGGTAGGAGAGAACCAATTCCAAATTGTCCTCCAACCTCCAATGTGCATGGTGGCACATACATGCACCCTGTCCCAAACACACAAAAATAAATAAGTGTATTAAAAGTTTTAAAATTATTGTGCTGGACGACTTTAGTTGTTACCTTGACATACCTGTGAAAAGGGAATCTCAAAGGAGGCATTTCCTTTATTGAAATGGCCTATGGCCATGTCTAAGAGGGAAGGGTTTTTAAATTTTTAAAAATTTTTATGTGTATGAATGTACTGTCTGCAGGTAGGCTTGTGCACCCATGCTGTGCAATGCTGTGGAGGGCAGAAGAGGGCGTCGGATTTAATTGCTAATTAATGTGAGAGGCCCCAGCATACCCCTGGGCAAGTAGTCCTGGGTTGTATAAGCACACCTTTAACCCTAGCACTTGGGAGGTGGATCTTTGTGAGTTCAAGGCCAGCCTGATCTATAGAGCGAGCTCCAGGTCAGGTGGGACTAAAGGGAGACCCTGTCTCAAAAAGACCAAAATAAATAAATAAATAAATAAAATGGAAAAGAAAAGGGCTAGTGAGCTGGGAAGACAGCCACTCAAACGCCAAATTTCTGCTTTTTTAAAAGTTATTGTTGGGGCTGGAGACATGGGTCAGTGGTTAAGAGCACCAACTGCTCTTGCAGAGGACCCAGGTTCAATTCCCAGCACCCACATGGCAGCTAAGAACCGTCTTTAACTCCAGTTCCAGGGGAATCCAACAACCCTCTCCTGACCTCTGCAGCATTGCACAACATGGGTATACCTACTTACATGCAGACAGTACACTCATACACATAAAATAATAAAAAAAAATTAAAAGCTATTATTGCTGGGCATGGTGGTGTGGGCCTTTATTCCTATCCTTGGGAGGCAGAGGCAGGCTCCGACACTGAGGCCCACCTGGTCCACATAGTCCCAGGTGGGCTGGGACTACGGAAACCCTCAAAAAAACAAAACAAAACAGGGTTTCCCTTTAGTCCCAGCTGTCCTGGAACTTACTTTGTAGACCAGGTTGGCCTTATACTCAACAGAGATCCACCTGCTTCTGCCTTCTGAGTGCTGGGATTAAAGGCATGCACCACCAAGCCCACCCGGCTGCAGAATATAACTGTACTTCATTCAGAACGATTACCAAGTAGAGTAAGATTCCCTCAGTGGGACAGACTTTGAATACTATCAAGTTTTGAAGGTATTATCTTTCTTTCTATTTTTTGGTCTTTTTCCAGACAGGGTCTCCCTGTGGCCCCAGCTGTTCTGGAACTCACTCTGTAGACCAGGTTGGCCTTGAACTCACAAAGATCCTCCTGCCTCTGTCTCTGCCTCCCGAGTGCTAGGATTAAAGGCGTGTGCCACCACGCCCGGCTGAAGGTATTATCTTTCAAAATGAAGTTATACTCTTGACTTAAACCTTATTATGTATCAAGAGCTTTATCATGGTATGAATTACAAAAATGACAAGCTTGTACAATTCACTCAATTCTCATCTTTACTGTTCTTTTTAAATTTGGAATGGTATAAATAGGCCAATTAAATCATAAAATAATTTCATAGATATTAATGGTTTGTCACTCATGGATTACTAGTTAAGAGTACACTAAGTATACATTAAGTGTACATTAAGTGGTGGTGCACGCCTTTAATCCTAGCACTTGGGAGGCAGAGGCAGGTGGATCTTTGTGAGTTCAAGGCCAGCCTGGTCTACACAGTGAGTTCCAGGACAGCTGGGGCTACAGGGAGACCCTGTCTCAAAAAGACCACACACACACACACACACACACACACACACAAAAGAGTACATTAAGTCTAAGCAAATTACAAGCACTTTAGGTCTAAGCTGGGAAGCTTTACTCCCCTGTCAACTTGTCTACAAATCTTCTTATGTAGCTAAGACCACAGACCAAATGATGATGCTTCATCTCAGTTCATGGGAACACTGACTGGTGCTCCTTAAATGATCAATCTTTTATGTTTTGTAAACCCACCACATTGGACAATGCTTCGAAAGCGGAGATCACAAGCTGGTCCAATCCCGTGGACTACAAAAACCAAGTGATCTATTTGGAAAGGTTCTCCTGTAAGTAAAATTAAAAAGAAATATTTAATCATGCATTCTAAAAATCAAGTATTCACAATAAACAGTTTATACATATAAGTAAATTAAAATACAAATAGATAATTTAAAAGATATGAAATAGTTCTGTATTTAAGTACTTAAATACGTTAATTTTACTTTTTTTTTGAGACAGGGTCTCCCTGTAGCTACAGCTGTCCTGGAACTCACTTTGTAGACCAGGCTGGCCTTGAACTTACAGAGATTCCCCCTGCCTCTGCTTCCCAAGTGCTGGGAGTAAAGGCGTGTACCACCACGCCCGACTAATTTTACTTTCTAACTCATCTTAAATAAGTCTCCCAAATTCCTTTCAGGTTTTAAAACCATTTTGAAATAACTGCAAGTTATATAAAACTAGAAAAAATGCTACAAAAACACTCATACACTTTTTACAAATTCAACTTGTTTTTTAAATTTTTTGTTTGTTTCATTCTGATATAGTCTCATGTAGCCCAAGATTGTCTTGAACTTGATACATAGCTGAGACTGATCTTGAAGTGATCTTGCCTCCACCTCCCAAGTGCTGGGATTTTAGACATGTTCCATCATACCCAGCTACAAAATCAGTTTCTGAAAAAATATCATTGCTATGTTTTCTCTTCACAGTTGTGCAGACACAGACAGCTATTTTTCTGAACTATCTGGAAGCAGACTGTATGCATCGAGTTTCATGAAAGACTCCTTTTTAACCCTTTAATACATGTATTTTCTAAGAATGTGCCCCATATAACCACATTATAGTGATCAGATCCAGGCAATAGATCATTGACAGATTTCTTTTACCTAATAATTCCATTTTTACCAATTATCCCAATAATATCTGCCATTTTTTTAAATATCTGCCATGTTTTTAAAGGCTTAATTTTTAAACTATTTTTTAAAAATATTTTTATTCTATTTTCTGTTTCTGAGATGGGGTCTTTTTATGAAGTACAAGCTGTCCTAGAACTCACTATGTATCCCTCAGGCAGGCCTCAAAGCTGAGATCCTTCTACTTTAACCTCCTGAGTACTGAGATTACAGGCATGTACCACCATGCCTGGCTTTTAAACTTATCTTTTAAATTACAGTAATCCTAAAACTTTGTTCAAGAAGTAAACAATTTATTCAAGACAAAAGGCATTTTATAATCTAGTTAAATATGCTTAAAACTAACCATAAATGACCCTAGGTAGTTAGCAATAATCAAATTCCTTTTGAAAAAGTTTTCCTTAGCTGAAAATCTGCAAAGGACAGAAATTATCACAACTTTTTAATTTAGCATGAAGAATCAAATTTCAAAAAAACTGATTAAATCAGTTCATCTTACATTCTGTGACTTCTTAATTAGCAGCAATTTTATTTTTTCTTAATTTTAGTAATTTTCTAAAGATTTTACTTATTATTTTTATTTATGTGTATGAGTATATTGCCTGCATGTATGCACCTATGTCATGCAATGTCCACAGAGGTCAGAAAAGAGTGTCAGATTCCCTGGAACTCAAGTTATGGACTTTTTTTTTGGGGTCTTTTTTTGAGACAGGATCTCTCTGTAGCCTCAGCTGTCCTGGAACTCACTATGTAGATCAGGCTGGCCTTGAACTCACAGAGATCCACTTGCCTGTGCCTCCCAGGTGCTGGGATTAAAGGCGTGTGTCACCATGCTCCCGGCAGACAGTTTTTAATTGTTAGTTGTGGGTGCTAGGAATCAAACCTGGGAATCAAATCTGCAAGAGCAGCCAGTGCTCTGAACTGCTGAACCATCTCTCCAGCCCCTTTATTTATTTTTATTAATTTATGTATATGAGTAGTCTACCTCCACATAAGTACAGCAGTGGCATGCAAAGCCCATGGAGGTCAGAATAGGGCATAGGATCCCCTGAAACTGAAGTTATAGATGATTATTAGCTGCATGTGTGTGCTGGGAATCAAACCCAGGTTCTTAACCACTGAGCCATTTCTCTAGTCCCTAGTAGCAATTTTTAAATGAATTTTTATATCTGTTACAATTCTTAGTACCTGAGTATGATGGTGCATGCCTATAATTCGAGCCCTTGGTGAAGGCAAAGGGCAAGGCAGCATGAACTACATAGTGAGATCATTGTCTCAAAAAAACCCAAAACAGGGCTGAGGAGATGGCTTAGTGGATAAGAGAACCTGCTGTGCAAGCATGGGAAATTGAGTTTGAACCCCAGCACCCACATAAAAGCTGGGCATGGCCGTGCATGCTTATAACCCCAGGACAGGAGTGAGAGAGTAGAGAAGGTGGATTCCCCAGAGCTCAGTGGTAGTCAAGATTAGCCTAAATGCTTAGCTTCTGCTTCAGTGAGAGACCCTGTCTCAAGAGACAGTAGTAAGAGAAAGACACCTAATGGCCTCCCCAGGTGTGCTCCCAGGCACATAGAACTAACTGTATATTCACAAGCATGCATATATACTCAAACTGAGCTGGAAATGTAGCTCAATTGGTAGAGTGTTTGCCTGGTAAACATAATAGCTAGGCTTAATCCCCAGCAACACATAACCCAGGCAAGGTGGAGCACATCTGTAATTTTAGCATGAGGGAGGTTGACCCAGGAGGATCAAAAGTTCAGGATCATTCTTGGACACAGTGAATTTGAGGCTAGCCCTGCCCTACATGAGAACTTGTGTCAAAACAAGCAAACAAATAAAACCAAAAAAAACTTAAATGAAGTGACATGTTAATTTTAACTCAAAGCCCATATGATTAAAGATAATTTTTAAGCAATCCCTGAATACAAATCCAAAGAAACTGAGACCACAATTCAAAGAATAAACAAATATATCAAATTGTAAGAAAATACAAATAATTGACATTACCACAATGAATGTCAACAGAGATGTTCTCAACTCCTCTCTTTACTGTTCTTGGTCGACCTTGCTCAGCAGGTGTTGAACCCCATTCATCAGACCCTGCTATTGGCTGGTAATGCACCATGAGCTTAAATGGAAAACAAAGAAATACAATCTATATCATAGCAGAGACCTAAGTTCAAATCCCCAGAATCCACGGAATGCTTGACACAGTAGCATATGTATCTGGAATCTCAGTGCTCTTACTATGAGATGGGAGGCAGAGCACAGGACTCTGGGAGGCAGAGATAGAAGAATCCTTAAAAGCTTGTGAACCAACCAACCTGGTTGGTATATGCAGCAAACAACAAGAGACTCACTCTGTCTCAAATAAGGTGAAAGACAAGTGACATTCAAGATTGTCTTCTGACTTCCACAAGCACATGTATGTCAGCCTTCACAGACCATACACACATTATGTACACACACACACACACGCACACACACATGCACACGTGTATAGCACATGTACACAAATTTTTTTCAAAAAAAAATTTTATGTGTATGAGTGTATTGCCTGTATATGAGTAAGTGCACCCGTGCACTTACAGTGCAGTGCCCTCAGAAGAAGGCACTGGATTCTCTAGAACTGGAGTTATGGACAGTTGCTAGCCACCATGTGGGTGTTGGGGATTGAACCTGGGTCCTCTCCAAGAGCAGTCAGTGCTCTTAACCGCTCAGCCATCTCTCCAGCCCCTAAGAAAATACTTATGGGGGCTGGAGAGATGGCCGAGCGGTTAAGAGCGCTGACCACTCTTGCAGAGGACCCGGGTTCGATCCCCAGCACCCACATGGCGGCTGAGAACCGTCTGAAACTCCAATTCCAGGAGAACTCCAGCTCCAGGGGAACCCGAGACTCTCTTCTGACCTCCGCGGAATTGCACGACACGGGTGCACAAACTTGCATGCAGACAGTACATTCATATACATACATAAAATTAATAAAAAAAATTAAAAAAAAGAAAATACTTATGTATGGGGGATGGAGAGATGGCCTAGCAGTTAAGAGTGCTAACTGCTCTTACAGAGGACCCAGGTTTGATTCTCAGCACCCACATGGCAGTTGAGAACTGTCTTTAACTCCAGTTCCAGGGTAATCTGACACCTTCTTCTGACCTCTGCGGGACTGCACAACATGGGTGCACAAACCTACATGCAGACAGTAAATTCATACACACAAAAAATAAATAAAATAAAAAAAAATACTTATGTATGAGTTCAATGGAGTAAATAATAATAGTGACTAAGTTTTATGTGGGTTTTTTGTTTTGTTTTTGGTCTTTTTGAGACAGGGTCTCCCTATAGCCTCAGCTGTAATGGAACTCACTATATAGACCAGGCCGGCCTTGAACTCACAGAGATCCACCTGCCTGTGCCTCCTGAGTGCTGGGATTAAAGATGTGTGCCACCACACTTAGTTTTATGTTTTACAATGAAGAAATCAATATAAAGCTTGCCAAAGGTTATCTTATTTAGAGTCCATAGAATAGAAGGTCTATCAGTTCTCCTTAGTAATCTCAACACTAGTGAAAATGCTTCAATTCACCTTACCTTTGGATTGTGCAATATAATAATTTCTCTGTTTGGAGATTCCAGTTTCTTTTTCCATTCATCCAGAGTTACAGCAAGCATGTAAGTTTCCTTAAAAATATATACATTTAATTAGACTCGAACAGCTTTTCTATTAAAATTGAACTAAAAGAACAGTACTAAATTAATGAGTTCTAATGAGAAAATCATTCTCCAACTTAAATTCTTCACTCCTTGAC
This sequence comes from Rhizomys pruinosus, assembly GCA_009823505.1. Taxonomy (NCBI): domain Eukaryota; kingdom Metazoa; phylum Chordata; class Mammalia; order Rodentia; family Spalacidae; genus Rhizomys; species Rhizomys pruinosus. The sequence continues at coordinate 1,833,971 of VZQC01014390.1, read as the reverse complement.
AGTGCTGGAGAATGAACCCAGGGCCTTGCCACAAATCAGAGACACTTTACCACTGAGCTTCATCTTCAGCCCATTTAAAAATCTTTTAAAATAATAGCACCTGCCGGACGTGGTGGCGCACGCCTTTAATCGTAGCACTCGGGAGGCAGAGGCAGGTGGATCTTTGTGAGTTTAAGGCCAGCCTGGTCTACAGAGTGAGTTCCAGGACAGCTGGGACTACAGGGAGACCCTGTCAGGAAAAGACAAAAAAATAAATAAATAAAATAAAGTAAAATAAAATAATAGCACCCAAGTGTGGTGGCCTATACCTGTAATCCCAGACTTTAGAAGGCTAAGACAGGAGGATATGAGTTTGAAGCTAGCCTATATAGTGCATTCTGGGCCAGTTAGAGATAAACAACGAGATCCTGTCTTGGGCCAGAGATGTAGCTCAACTGGTAGAGTACTTCCCTAGCATGCAGAAAGCTCTGGATTCTAACCCCACAATGGCATCCAACCAGGTACAGTACAAACTCATAATCTCAGTACTCAGGAGGTAGACAGGAGTATCAAAAGTTTAAGGCAGTCTTCAGCTACATATCTAGTTTGAGGCCAGTTTGGGCTATAAGATTCTGTTTTTTTTAAAAAAATAAAAAACAAAAAAAACAAACAGAAAAATTGTCTTAGCCATAGACAGATCTCTGTGAGTTCAAGGCCAACCTGGTCTACATAGTGAGTTCAAGGCCAGCTAGTGCTGCAGGAAGACCTTGTCTCAAAGATACAAAGGAAATTATTTTTATTTTACATGTATGAGTATTATGCCTGTATGTATGTAAATGCACCAGTATTGTACAGTGCCTGTGGAGGACAGAAGAGAGTGCCAGATCTCCTGGAACTAGAATTAGGGACAGTTGTTGGCTGACATGTGGGTACTGAGAACCAAACCAGGTCCTCTGCAAGTGCAGCCAGTATTCTGAACTGCTGAGCCATCTCTCTGGCCTCTCATTTAATTTCTTACATAATACAATTTTATCTTATTTATTTTATTTGCATGAATGTATTGCTTGCATGTGTGTAAGTGCACCTGTGTTGTGCAATGCTCATAGAATCAGAAGGCATCAGATTTCCCCTGGAACTGGAGTTACAGACGGTTGTAGTTACAGGTGGATGTTAGTTGCCATGTGGGTGCTAGGAATCCTCTGCAAGAGCAGATGGTATTCTTAACCACTGAGGCATCTCTCCAGCACCACAATTACTATATTTTTTTTAATTTTATTTTTGTGTGTTTATGAATAGACTATGCATGTAGGTCTGTGCACATGTGTCGTGCAATGCTGCAGAGGTCAGAAGGGAGCGTCAGATTCACCTGGAACTGGAGTTAAAGATGGTTCTTAGCCGCCATGTGGGTGCTGGGAATCGAACCCGGGTCCTCTGCAAGAGCAGTCGGTGCTCTTAACCGCTGAGCCATCTCTTCAGCCCCTACTATATTTTTAAAGCTGAAATTAAAACTACTTTATCCTGAAAGAACTTGCAAAAACAAATTCTTTCTTGCCTTTAGAACCAGCACTCAGGAGGCAGAAGCAGAGAGAGCTCTGTGAGTTCAAGACCAGATAATTTTATGTAGCACGTTTCATGCCAGCCTGGGCTACAGAAAGAAAGAAAGTCTATAACGCATGACATAGAATCAAGCAACCAAGATTTTTTTTTCTGGAAGATTCACAAAATATGTCAGAAGAGTTAAAAAATGATTAATGAGCTGGGCGTGGTGGTGCATGCCTTTAATCCTAGCACTTGGGAGGCAGAGGCAGGCGGATCATTGTGAGTTCAAGGCCAGCCTGGTCTACATATCAAGTTCCAGGACAGCTGGAGCTACAGGGAGACCCTGTCTCAAAAATACCAAAGGGGGGAAAAAAAATTAATGAGAAGGAAAAAAATGAAGAAAATGATAAAAACAGGCTGAAGAAATACCTCTAAAACTTGGCTGAAGTGCTCTGAGTAGGGGACATATTTATTGTCTTTGTCTCCCTTGTAAAACCATGTACATCGTCTCACTTCTGATGGCACTTCATCCCAGTATACAGCATACCGCATCCTCTCCCCTAAATGAACATCGTATCTGCCCCCATCGGTGGGAACAACTCTCCCATTACAGTCTTTTCCTATCAAGAATTGCAAAGGAGAAAAGAAGTACATCATTCACAGTGAGTTACATTCCAAATCGTGTCAAACATGTAGTTTCTTCTTGGTTACATTTAAATTAAATTGAATTTAATTCATATATTTTTTCATGAACTACTTTTCACATGTCAAAACCAATCATTTGGCTGGGCAGGATGGCACATGCTTTTAATCCCAGTACTCAGGAGGCAGAAGCAGGCAGATCTCTGTGAGTTCAAGGCCAGCCTGGTCTACAGAGTGAGTTCCAGGACAGCTGGGGCTATAGGGAGACCCTCTCAAAAAAGAAAAAATTAATAACAATAATAATGATGATGGGAGAGAAAAATCTAAAATTATGTAAAATAGATAGCAATCATAATAGAGCCACAATATTTTAGTTTGAGAGAGATTAGAGTATTTGTTTCAAGTCATCATTTTCTTCCTACCAGAGCCATGTGCCTCTTCCAGTTGTTGTGAATCCTCAGAGTTGAAAGGGCTCCAAATCTCCTTAGAATCTATTATCTTACAATAAAACCAATGTGGAGAAACTGGTTCATACAAGCTGCCAACATCCATGTCTATTAGCTCAAAGGAACTACATGAGTTTGGTGATGGGGATGAATCGGACTGGGACAACTGTTCCTGCTGTGATTCCACGGATGACATTTCGCTCTCTAAAAGGCAAGGAAAAGCTATCAGAAAAATTAGTTTCCTTCTAGTGACACTATGATAGTTCATGTATGTGCAGGCACATAAAAGAAACTGATCATTTTAAGAAGCCATTCTTGGAGCTGGAGAGATGGCTTAGCGGTTAAGAGCTCTGACCACTCTTGCAGAGGACCCGGGTTCGATCCCCAGCACCCACATGGCGGCCGAGAACCGTCTGAAACTCCAATTCCAGAACTCCAGCTCCAGGGGAATCCGACACCCTCTTCTGACCTCCGCGGCATTGCCCGACACGGGTGCACAGACTTGCATGCAGACAGTACATTCATACACATACAGAAATAAATAAAATTAATAAAAAAAAAATAAAAAAAAAGAAGCCATTCTTGAGGCAGGTGGATCTTTGTGAGTTCAAGGCCAGCCTGGTCTACAGAGTGAGTTCCAGGACAGCTGGGGCTACAGGGAGAGCCTGTCTCGAAAAGACCAAAAAAAAAAAAAANAAAAAAAAAAAAACAAAAAATGCCATTTTTGGTGAAGAATAAAAAAAAAAAGCACCCGGACTGATCTTGCCAGGACCCGGTTTGATTCCCGCACCACAAGGCGTCTTCAAGTGCTGGTGTGGGTGGCGGTACGCCCTTAATCTAGCAACTAGGGAGGCAGGAGGCAGGTGGTCTCTGTGAGTTCAAGGCCAGCCCTGGTCTTACAAGCTGGGGCTATGGATGGAGACCCCTGTCTCAAAAAAAAGCATTGTTTTGCCTTATGCTTAAAAGTGTGCTTAAATGGGAGCTATGGTATTTTAAAGTCAAAACAGAAAAACATTGCCTAAGCACCCGCCCAGCACTTCCGTAGCCCCTTTCCCTCAAACAATGCCCAGTTAGTTGCCACTGATCCAACAGTTGTTTCTGTACCTCAGATGGCCTGGAACTCACTGTGTAACCTGGCTTGGATGGCTCTTCCGAGCGGACCGCCTTGGTCCTCTGCGTCCCCCAGGGCCGGGGACTTAAGAAGGTGTGCATCACCACAGCCTAGCACTGCAGACATCAAAAGCTGAAGCTCTAGCTGGGGAGGAGGACGGCCCGCATCATTGCTTCCTCGGGCGCGTCCTCCCCGGCCTTCTCAGTGAAACTCTCTGGGCTTCCATCCCCGTTGCCAGCTTTTCTGCCACAGATGGACCTGAGACTTCGGTCTGTCCCTCTGCCGCAGGCCCACGACTCCTGCCACCAGCCCAGGCTTCAGGTTGGGAATGTAGGCTCCGGCAGCCCCGGGGGAAGCAGAGCCGCTCGCCGGAACAGTATTTCCAGGTGCCGCAGGGCCCAGTGCTTCCTCTGCGCCCGGAGCCCACACCCCTGGCCCCAGCCTCCCGCCGCCGCCCCGCACTCGCCTAGCAGCGCCGCGGCGCGCGCTCCCCGGGCCTCGCTGAGGGGCCCGGCGCATGTCCCGCTGCGGCCTGCCTCCTCAGTCCGGGTGGGGCAGGGTGGAGCCCTGAGCCCCAGGCTCCGGGCTGCACGCGATACCAGCCGGCAGCTAGCCGGGCAGGCTGTCGGGAGAGGTAGCGACTCGCCCGCGCCAGCCGAGTGGGACCGGCAGGGCTGAGGGGAGCCCACGAAAGTGTCGCGAGAGGTGCGGGAACTCGCGCGAGATGTGGCTCCTCCTGCGGGCAGGCGCCGGGGCGCGGGGCACGCGCGGGGCGCGCTTGGCAGGGAGGGGCAGTTGCCCTCGAGGCGGAAGACCCCCACGTTCCGACTCGGCGGGGGTGGTGTGAGGGGGGGGCGGGGTGTGATGGTTCTAGAGGATGACACCAGAGAGGAAAGCGGGCCTCCCGACACCCCGGGCGCCAGGCTAACACCCCTGGTGGAGGGCGAGACGGGGATGAATGATCCAGGGAGAGAAAGGATGAACTCTCTTGGTTTTGTTTGCAATGAAAGTTTGGCAAAAAGGTATCCTTAAAATGGGCAGAGGTGGGGCTGGTGGAAGAGATGGACCTAGCGTTAGAGGCGCCGACGGCTCTTACAGGAGGCCGGGTCGATCCCCAGCACCCACATGGCGTCTGAGAACCGTCTGTAACCCAATTCCAGAGAACTCCTGTTACAGGGGAATCTGCCCACCCACTCCTGCCCTCTGGACTTTCGCCGCACCTTGCACACCACACGGTGCACAGACCCTGCATGCAGACAGACAATTGATGACACATACAGAAATAAGAACAAATGGCCGGTGGCGTGGGTGGTGGCGCACGCTTTAATTCTGCACTGGGAGGTCGAGGCATGCGATCTCTGTGAGTCCAAGGCCAGCCTGGTCTAACCAGAGTGAGTTCCCAGGGACAGCCCAGCTACAGGGAGGACCCCTGTCCTCAAAAAACAAAAAAAAAGGAAAGGGGGGGGTGGCAGAGGTGGGTGAAGGACCTAGGGGAGGGTGGGAAAGGAAGGGGTGGGAGAGAATGTAGTTCACTGGTAAAGTACCTGTCTAACAAATGCAAGGTCCTCGATTTGATCCTTTGCACTTGGGAAGAAAAAAGGAAAGTTTATTAACTTTATTATAAGGCAAGAATTTAAAAAATTTTCAGGAACTTTACTAATTTCCTAACTTGATTATAAGGCAAGGAATTAAACTTTTTTTCAGAAACTAAAGTGGGGGATTTGGGGTTGTATGATGCTCTCCCAGCACCCACCACGATTCTGGCCTTAGCCTATATCCTCTACCCCAACCTCTTATCATCCGTTCCCGTCATGTTTCAGTACTTTTCCTCCCCTCCCCACTCCACTTCTCCTCTCTCCACTCCTCCTTTTTTCTTACTCTTCTTCACTCTCCTCCACATCACCATTGTATTACTCTCTTCTCACTATCTCCAGCTGTATATTCCTACTCATCCCTACTCTCATCTCCCTATTCCTCGTTCCTCACCTCCTCTCTCCTCAGCGCTATCATCCCTCTCCCCCCGCCTCTCCACTCTTCCCTCACCTCCTCACCACTCTTGGCCCTCCCTATTCCTTTCTCACTCCCCCCACCCCTTCCTCTCCATTGTAGACCCCGCCGCCCCCCCCCCCCCACTTCTCACTCTCACATTCTCTGAGCTTTGTTCGGCTCCTCCCCCCTTTTCTCCCCCTCTTTTTTTTCTTTTCTTTCATTCCTTTATTTTATCTCTCTATTGCCAACACCTTTTCTCTCCTCATCCTTCACTCCCCTCCCGATCTCTCCCTGACTCAGCATCTCCATCTCCTTCTATCCCTTTCTCTCCCTTCTCTCCTCTCATCTCCATCACTACTCACCCTTTCTCGTCCCACCACATGTACACATCAAAGCCTGGCCAATTACGAGGCCAGGGCTTCGCGATGACACACGACTTTGTCCCAGCCACCCTCAGCGCCAGGTTCAGAGGCAGAGGCAGACTGCAGATGGATTCTCTGTGAGTTCTAGGAAGCTGAGGCCCAGGAAGACACTGTCTCAAAAAGGACTAACAGGGGAAAAAAAAGTCTCTTCATACCAAAATCTAAACGTGTACTTTATCGTTTTATTTTAAATTTTAAAAATTTTTTTTTGGGGGGGGGGGACTGGAGGGATGGCTCACCAGTTAAGAAGAACTGGCTGCTGCCTCTTGAGAGGACACGGTTTGGTTCCCAGTACCATCATGGCAGCTAAACAACCATTTCATATTGGTGCACATTTTCTAATTATTATTTATTATTTTTTATGTGTATGCAAATACTGTCTGTATGTCGGTTGGCCACCTCGTGTCATGCAATGCTGCAGAGGGTCAGAAAAGGGAGGGCTCGGGATTCCCCTTGAACTGGATTTAAAGATGGTACTCAGCCTCTAGGGGTGATGGGTATCAAACCCAGGTCCTCTGCCTAAGAGCAGTTCGGTGCTCTTCTTAAAATGCTGAGACCTCTCTCCAGCCCCGGTGCACATTTAAAAAAAATGATTATTCTGGCAGTGGATGCCTATCATTAATTTTCCCAGCTCTCAGGCGGCAGAGGCAGGCCCATCTCAAAAGTGAATTAAAAAGTGAGGACTAGTCTACTAGTGAGTTCCTGGCCGATGATGCTACAGGGAAGCCCAGTCTCCAAACAGACCAAACAAAAAAAAAAAAAAGATTAAAAAAACAACACCCTGAACCATTTAGTACACACAAAAATCTGTATGACAATATACATACAGGCTTCAGTCTCCACCACAGATGACATGCCGTTTTTAAAAGGTTTTTCTTTTGAGTATCTTTGCCTGTGGCCAGACAAAGGTGTTTGCTCCTCTGAAAAGAAGCTCCTTCAGTTTCCCACCACTCACATGACTCCATTTGGAAGTGTGGGAATCTGAAACGGAGCCTGGGTCCTCAGGCAAGAGTATCAAGTCCGTTTTTTTTTTTTTTTTTTTTTGTGTCTTTTGAGACAGCCCTGTATCTCTGCTGTCTGGGGGAATGGAATAACTCTTAGACCAGCTGGCCTTCACCTCACAGAGATTTGCGTGCCTCTGCCTCCCAATGACTGGGATTAAAAGTCCGTTGTGCCACATGCCCGCCATTTATTATTTCGTATGTGTATCAATGTACTGTCTGAATGCAAGTATGTTTTAAAACCACTAAAGCATCTCTCCAACCCAACCCCCCCCCCACTTTTGCCTTTGTTGTTTTAAGGCAAGTCCTACTATGTCATCCAAGTTGGTCTCAAACTTGCTACTTTCCTGCCTTAAGCTTCCTGAGTGCTAGGAGTATAGATATGTGCCACCAAGCTTGGCTTAGCATTTTTGATATGATGAAGTGCAGAAACAGGAAGGATTAGTAGCTGCCAGGGGTTTAATGGGGGGATGGACAAGTGGAGCATGTGCTATGAGAGGTCACCAGACCTTATCAATGTTAATATCATGCTTGAGACTTTGCAGCAAAGTCTGCCACCTGGGGACACAGGGGAAAGGGGAAAGGAGGACAGAAAATGGCTAGCAGTGTTCGGGGAAAAAAGGCTTGGACGAGGGGGAACTGTGGGGTCGGGAGTGGAGTAAAGGGGGCAGAGTGAGTGCAGGGTGGGCAAAGTAGCCCCAAGAGGGGGGAGCGCAGGGAGCCGGTAGTAGGGACAGGCAGGGGGACGGGAGGGGGGGCGGGGGGAACCAACGGGGGGGCCGCGGGAGAGCAGTGGGGGCCGGAAACGGAGGAGGCTACGCGCCCGGCCCAGCAGCATGGCGGAAAAGGGCGGGGGTCGTAAGTATATAGAAGAGGGGGGGGGGAGAGGAGGTAAGAAAACGAGAAGGGGGGTAAAAAGGTTGAGGGAGGAGAACGGGGAAGAAGAGGGGAAAGAGCGACCAGGCGGGCGTGGTGGCACAACCTTTAATCAGAGCCCTCAGAATGGGAGGCAGAGGTAGGAAATCAGGGTATTCAAGGTCATTCTGAACTACATAAGGAGTTCAAGAACAGCCTGAGCTACACAAGACCCTGTCTCAAAACACCAAAAAAAAAAAAAAATAAAAAAAAAAAAAGAAAAAAAAAAAAAAAAAAAAAAAAAAAAAGCCATTTTGGGGCTGGAGAGCAGTTAAGAGCACCGACTGCTCTTGCAGGACCCGGGTTTGATTCCCAGCACCCACAAGGCGTCTTCAAGTCTGGTGTGGTGGCGGACGCCCTTAATCCTAGCACTAGGGAGGCAGAGGCAGGTGGATCTCTGTGAGTTCAAGGCCAGCCTGGTCTACAGCTGGGGCTATGGGGAGACCCTGTCTCAAAAAAAAAGCCATTTTTGCCTAATGCTTAAAAGTGTGCTTAAATGGGAGCTATGGTATTTTAAAGTCAAAACAGAAAAACATTGCCTAAGCACCCGCCCAGCACTTCCGTAGCCCCTTTCCCTCAAACAATGCCCAGTTAGTTGCCACTGATCCAACAGTTGTTTCTGTAGCCTCAGCTGGCCTGGAACTCACTGTGTAGACCTGGCTTGGATCTCAGAGACCCGCCTGTCTCTGCGTCCCCAGGGCCGGGATTAAAGGTGTGCATCACCACAGCCTAGCACTGCAGACATCAAAAGCTGAAGCTCTAGCTGGGGAGGAGGACGGCCCGCATCATTGCTTCCTCGGGCGCGTCCTCCCCGGCCTTCTCAGTGAAACTCTCTGGGCTTCCATCCCCGTTGCCAGCTTTTCTGCCACAGATGGACCTGAGACTTCGGTCTGTCCCTCTGCCGCAGGCCCACGACTCCTGCCACCAGCCCAGGCTTCAGGTTGGGAATGTAGGCTCCGGCAGCCCCGGGGGAAGCAGAGCCGCTCGCCGGAACAGTATTTCCAGGTGCCGCAGGGCCCAGTGGCTTCCTCTGCGCCCGGAGCCCACACCCGCCTGGCCCCAGCCTCCCGCCGCCGCCCCGCACTCGCCTAGCAGCGCCGCGGCGCGCGCTCCCCGGGCCTCGCTGAGGGGCCCGGCGCATGTCCCGCTGCGGCCTGCCTCCTCAGTCCGGGTGGGGCAGGGTGGAGCCCTGAGCCCCAGGCTCCGGGCTGCACGCGATACCAGCCGGCAGCTAGCCGGGCAGGCTGTCGGGAGAGGTAGCGACTCGCCCGCGCCAGCCGAGTGGGACCGGCAGGGCTGAGGGGAGCCCACGAAAGTGTCGCGAGAGGTGCGGGAACTCGCGCGAGATGTGGCTCCTCCTGCGGGCAGGCGCCGGGGCGCGGGGCACGCGCGGGGCGCGCTTGGCAGGGAGGGGCAGTTGCCCTCGAGGCGGAAGACCCCAGTTCCGACTCGGCGGGGGTGAGGCGGGGGTGATGGTTCTAGAGGATGACACCAGAGAGGAAAGCGGGCCTCCCGACACCCCGGGCGCCAGGCTAACACCCCTGGTGGAGGGCGAGACGGGGATGAAGGATCCAGGGAGAGAAAGGATGAACTCTCTTGGTTTTGTTTGCAATGAAAGTTTGGCAAAAAGGTATCCTTAAAAGGGGCAGAGGTGAGGGCTGGAGAGATGACCTAGCGGTTAAGAGCGCCGACCGCTCTTACAGAGGACCCGGGTTCGATCCCCAGCACCCACATGGCGGCTGAGAACCGTCTGTAACTCCAATTCCAGGAGAACTCCTGTTCCAGGGGAATCTGACACCCTCTTCTGACTTTCGCGGCATTGCACAACACGGGTGCACAGACCTGCATGCAGACAGTACATTGATACACATACAGAAATAAATGCCGGGCGTGGTGGGCGCACGCCTTTAATTCTAGCACTGGGAGGTAGAGGCATGCGGATCTCTGTGAGTCCAAGGCCAGCCTGGTCTACAGAGTGAGTTCCAGGACAGCCAGAGCTACAGGGAGACCCTGTCTCAATAAGAACAAAAAAAAAGGGGGGGGGGGCAGAGGTGAGGTGAAGGACCTAGGGGAGGGTGGGAAAGGAAGGGGTGGGAGAGAATGTAGTTCACTGGTAAAGTACCTGTCTAACAAATGCAAGGTCCTCGATTTGATCCTTTGCACTTGGGAAGAAAAAAGGAAAGTTTATTAACTTTATTATAAGGCAAGAATTTAAAAAATTTTCAGGAACTTTACTAATTTCTAACTTGATTATAAGGCAGGAATTAAACTTTTTTTCAGAAACTAAAGTGGGGATTTGGGGTTGTATGATTGCTCTCCCAGCACCCACATGGTGGTTACACACTTTATGCTAGAAACATCACCATCAGGATTTAATTTTATTCTGCAGTGCCAGAGATGGAATTCAGAGCTTTGGGTATACTGGGCAAGAGCTCAATGCTCAGTCCCACAAATGTTTCTCAAAAGCTGCAATTTGAGGCCAGGCTTGGTGACACACGACTTTGATCCCAGCACTCAGGAGGCAGAGGCAGAGGCAGAGGCAGATGGATCTCTGTGAGTTCTAGGCCAGCTGAGGCTACAGGAAGACACTGTCTCAAAAAGACAACAGGGGAAAAAAAAGTTCTTCATACCAAAATCTAAAAGCTGTACTTTATCAGTTGTACTTTTAATTAAAAAGGATTTCGGGAGGGGACTGGAGAGATGGCTTAGCAGTTAAGAGAACTGGCTGCTCTTGCAGAGGACCCAGGTTTGGTTCCCAGTACCATCATGGCAGCTAACAACCATCTATATTGGTGCACATTTTCTAATTATTTATTTATTATTTTTTATGTGTATGAATGTACTGTCTGTATGTAGGTTGGTGCACCCGTGTCATGCAATGCTGCAGAGGTCTGAAAAGGGAGGGCATCGGATTCCTCTGGAACTGGATTTAAAGATGGTACTCAGCCTCTATGTGGGTGCTGGGTATCAAACCCAGGTCCTCTGCAAGAGCAGTTGGTGCTCTTAACTGCTGAGCCATCTCTCCAGCCCCGGTGCACATTTAAAAAAAATGATTATTCTGGCAGTGGATGCCCTTAATCCCAGCTCTCAGGAGGCAGAGGCAGGCCAATCTCAAAGTGAATTAAAAGTGAGACTAGTCTACATAGTGAGTTCCTGGCCAGATGAGCTACAGGGAAGCCCAGTCTCCAAAAAAAAAAAAAAAAAAAAAAAAAAAGATAAAACAAACCCTGAACATTTATGTACACACAAAAATCTGTATGAAAATATACATACAGGCTTAATTCTCCACCACAGATGACATGCCGTTTTTAAAAGGTTTTTATTTTGAGTATCTTGCCTGTGGCCAGAAAAGGGTGTTTGATCCTCTGAAAGAAGCTCCGTTCAGTTCCCACCACTCACATGGACTCCATGTGAGTGGTGGGAACTGAACGGAGCCTGGGTCCTCAGCAAGAGTATCAAGTAGTTTTTTTTTTTTTTTTTTTTTTT
>VZQC01014390.1:1748231-1821081 GCA_009823505.1 Rhizomys pruinosus | reverse complement strand
ACACACACACACACACACACACACACACACACACCCCACACACAAAGTAATGAAATATGGCCAGATACACCTAAGTTGGAGGAGTACTTGCCCAGCATGCCTGAATCCCTGGACTCAATCCCCAGTACTCATAAACCTGGGTGTGCTTAAAAAAAAAAAAAAAAACCAAACCACTGGGTGTGCTTGTGCACATCTGTATTCCCATACCTTGGGAGGTAGATGCAGGAAGATCAGAAGTTCAAGATCATTCCCAGTTACATACTGAGTTTGAGGCCAGTCTTGGCTTCATGAGACCCTGTCTCAGACAAACAACAAGAAAACATGGTGTTGGGGAGACAGCTCAGTCAGTAAAGTGTGTGCCTTGCAAGTATAAAGGCCTGAGCTCAATCCACAGAACCCATGGAAAAATGCCAGGCATAATGGTACATGCTTGTATTCTCAGCACTAGGGAAGACAGAAGGATCATTTGGGACTGCAGGCCAGCCAGGTTAGCTTAATGGGTGAGCTCCAGGCCAATGAGAGACTGTCACAAACAGGTATTTCTAAGGATGACACCTCAGCTTTTTTTTTCCCCCCCCAAGACAGGGTCTCCCTGTAGCCCCAGCTGTCCTGGAACTCACTCTGTAGACCAGGCTGGCCTTGAACTCACAGCAAAGATCCGCCTGCCTCTGCCTCCCAAGTGCTGGGATTAAAGGACCACGCCCAGCTTCAGCTTGTCTTTTGGACTCCATACCCATACACAGGCAGGCAGGCAGGCATGTATCCGCACACACACTACAGTACTCATAAATTTATATTTCAAATAATCAAGAAATCATCTTTTAGTGTATGTTCCAAACATTGCTTGAGCCATACTGATACTAAAAGATGATTCCTTGGGGCTGGAGAGATGGCTCCGCAGTTAAGGGCACTGGCTGTTCTCCCAGAGGACCCAAGTTTGGTTCCCAGCACCTACATAGTGGCTAATACCAGTGCGGTGATTTGAATGAAAATGTCCCCCATAGACTTCAAGTATTCTGACATTTTGTCCCCAGTTGGTGGCAGAGTTTTGGGAGGTTTTAGAAGGTGTGGCCATGCTGAAGGAAGTAAGTCACTGGGGGAGGGCTTAGAGAGTTCAACAAGCCTTGCCAGTCTCCAGCTGCTCTCTCTCTGCTTCCTGTATTCACTGGAAGATGTGAACCTCGGCTTTCTGCTCCAGCCCCAGCCACCATGCCTCCCACCACAATGGACTCTAATTCCCTGGAACCCTCAACTGTAAGCGCAAATAAACTCTTCCTTTTATAAGTTCCCTTGGTCATGGTGGTTTTATCACAGCAACAGAAAAGTGACTAATATATCCACTTCCAGGGATCTGACATCCTCTTCTGGCTTTACATATGTGCAGGTACAGCACTCAAAACACATAAAATAAAAAATTTTAAAGATTTATATAAATATAAAAATCTTAAAGAATTATAAACTAGGTATGATGGCACAAGTCCATAAACCCTAGCTCTTAAGAGGCTGTGACAACAGGATCTTGAACTTGAAGCTAGCCTGGGCTATAGAGCAAGAATATCTAAAAATTTCATTATTTACCTGAAAATTCAATTTACCTATAATCCTATATTAAATCTAGTAATACTGGTCTTGGCTTTAAAATACAAGATGAGGGCTAGAGAGATGGCTCAGCAGTTAAGAGAACGTGCTGCTCTTCTAGAGGACTCAAAATCAGTTCCCAGTACCCATATCTGGCAGATCACAACCCTCTGTAACTACAGTTCCAAGGGATCTGTGCCCACTTCTTGCCTCTTGAGACCACTTGCATAAATGATACTCAAACATATACATATAAATAATAAAAATTTAAACTACAATATAAAATGCAAAATAAAAGCACATTTAAGGTTGGCTGAGAAAAAAATTGTGTCTTAATACCAGAATCCCTTAGATTCTCTGACAGTGGACACACACTATATCACTTCACATTTCATGATTAATAAGACCACTTCTGTCAACAGAAAAGTTAATGTAAGGCCCGGCGTGGTGGCGCACGCCTTTAATCCTAGCACTTGGGAGGCAGAGGAAGGTGGATCTCTGTGAGTTCAAGGCCAGCCTGGTCTACAGAGTGAGTTCCAGGACAGCCAGAGCTACAGGGAGACCCTGTCTCAAAAAGAAAAGCTAATGTAAAATCTTCCTGTTTTCCCACAAGAGTGAAAATTATCCAGATACTTTGTTTCTCAATTTCACAAAGTATCTGTCCATAGAGACATAAAGAATCAGAACAAACAAAACAAATGAAAAGGGCTAGAGATGTAACTCTGTTAGAGCATATGGGTGTAGCATACATATGGCTCTGGGTTCAATCTCCAGAAGAGGGGGGGTGAAGGAAGTTGGTGAATTGTCATGTGTATATGTGTATGTGTAAGCCAGTAGTTGGCACTAGTGTCTTCCTCAACTGCTCTCCATATTTTTTTGAAGCAGGGTCTCTCTCACTGAACTAGGAGTTTACTGATTTGGCAAGACCAGCTGGCCAGAGAGTCCCTGAGATCCTCCTGTTTCTACCTCCCCAGGGCTAGGATTACAAGTACATAATGACACATCTGTTTTTGTTTTTTGGTCTTTTCAAGACAGGGTCTCCCTGTAGCTCCAGCTGTCCTGGAACTCACTCCCAAGTGCTAGGATTAAAGGCGTGAGCCATGATGCCTGGCAACACATCTGGCTTTTTTATGCAGGTCTGGGGATCTGAACTTAGGATCTCACATTTGCATGGTAAGCACTTTAGCAATTGAGCCATTTCTCTTGGCCCAAGAATTTTCTAGAAGCAATTTGAGGGTCTGTTCTTTGCCTTAATAAAACCATACATGAAAACCCACAAACAGCCAAGCATGACATTGTAGACCTATAATCCCACCAGCCATTCTAGTGGAACCATGTCAAAGAGAATTTTTCTCCTGGGGGGGGGTGAGGGGGTGCCCACATAGTGTCCCACCTCTGCTACTACTGGTTCCCCAGTTACTAGGCAAAGCGATGGAGACAGCATCTCTTACATGACCAGCAATGATTCCTTCCTAACATGGCTGCCTGGAGGCCTGGCATAAATTCTGTGTCCTCTGCTCATGATGACAAAATGGCCAGAGACCCCACCCCCGGTGGTGGGCTTTTTATCTGGTCCTGGCCCCAACATGGCACCATCGGTGTCTCATGGTGCATCATGGGAATTCCAGCATTGCAGGAACCTCGCTGTGGGCTTGGCTTTGCCCTTAGCCCCTCCCTCTAAGTAAACCAGACTGTAGTTCACAGCTTGTCCGATAGTAAATCCATTTCAGCCAGGTCTGGTGGCACATGGGCAGAGGCAGGCAGATCTCTGTAAGTTCAAGGCCAGCCTGGTCTACATAGAGAGTTCTAGAACAGCTGGGGCTACAGGAGGATCCTGTCTGGAAAAGACCAAAAAAAAAAAAAAAACAACAATAACAAATCCATTTCAAAGAAGATAGATATCATCCCACAAACCTGTAGCGAGAGAAAATTCTAGGGTAACTTGAGCATCCATAGCAAGACCTATCTTTATTTTTTTAACTTTTTTTTTTTAAATTTCTGTATGTGTATGAATGTACTGTCTGCATGCAGGTCTGTGCACCCGTGTCGTGCAATGCCGCGGAGGTCAGAAGAGGGTGTCGGATTCCCCTGGAACTGGAGTTCTCCTGGAATTGGAGTTTCAGATGGTTCCTAGCCGCCATATGGGTGCTGGGGATCAAACCCGGGTCCTCTGTAAGAGCGGTCGGCGCTCTTACCCGCTAGGCCATCTCTCCAGCCCCCATCAAGACCTATTTTTAAAAACAACAAACAGGGGGTTCGATTCCCAGCACCCATACAGCGGGCAGCTAAGAACCATCTTTAACTCCAGTTCCAGGGGAATCCAATGCCCTTATGACCTCTGCGGCATTGCATGACACGCGTGCACCAACCTACATGCAAACAGTAGTACACTCATACACATAAAAATAATTTAAAAAATTAAAAAAAAATAGTAATAAAAGCCAGGCATATTGGTACATACCCTAAACCTGAGCACTCAGGAGGCAGAGGCAGGCAGATCTCTCTGAATTAAAGGGTAGACTAGATTATTAAGTGAGACCCTGTCTCAAAAATAAAAATTAAAATAGGGGCTAGAAAGATGGCTCAGAACTGGTTGTTCTTGCAGAGGACCTAGGCTCAACTCCCAGCACCTATATGGTGGGTCACAGCCATCCGCACCTCCATTCCAGGAGATCTGATGTCTTCTTTTGGCCTCCGTGGACAATGAACATATAGGGGACTTGCATACATGCAGGTAAAGCACTCATACTCATAAAAATAAAATTAAATAAAAAACAAAATAAATTAAAAAAAAAGTTTTCTGTACTACGCAGGGAGGGGTCCAAACAGAGGATTGTTCTACATTTATACTGTAACTTAAATGGAAACTTTCCCATAATATTGAGCCTTTCATATCCTGCCAATGAAGGAGGTACTCAAATTCCTTGCAGCAGGAACCCATTCAAGTGGCACCAACCTTGATTTCCAAATAACAACTGCAAAAAGGAAAATGATGGCATTTAAACATAAATCTGAAGGGGAGCTAGAAGCACAAAGCTGCTGCTAGAAGCAACTGCTGCTATTGAAAACCCCACTGATGTGAGCGTCATCTCCTCCAGAACACTGACCAGCAGGCTGCTAGTTTGCTGCTGACACTTTATTCCTGGGACTTTCACTAACCAGATCCAGTCAGTCTTCTGGGAGCCATGGCTTCTGGTAGTGACTGATCCCAGAGCTGACTACCAGCCCCCAATAGAAGCTTGTTATGTCAACCTATTCATCATTGCTCTGTGTAACACAGATTCTCTTCTATGATATGTGGACACTGCCATCCCATGCAACATCTTACACGATAGGTGGTGGCCCAGGAAGTCCTGTACATACTGCAGCACCATCTCCCATGGGCACCTATGGGAGGCCATGCCAAATTTCTACTTCTACAAAGATCCTGAAGAGATTGGGAAAGAAGAGCAAGCCACAGCTGAAAAGGCTGTCAACAAGGAGGAATTTCAGGGTGAATGGACTATGCCAGCTCCTGAGTTAACTGATGCTCAGCCTGGTCCCAAGGTGTACAGGTAGCCTCTATGCCCATCCAGCAGTACTTGATTAAGACGGGAATGCTAGGCTGGCCACTGAGGACTAGTGTGCAGCTCCTACTGCTTAGGCCACTGAATGTGTAGGAATAACCATAGGTGGCTATAAGCTGTTCTTCTGCAACCCTCTATGCAAAATAGACAGGTATATGGAAAATAAAGTTTCAAAAACAAGTAAAAGCCAGCAAGATGGCTCTTTGGGTAAAAGTGCTTGCTGCCCAAGCCTGTCGACCTGAGTTCAATCCCTGGAATCCATTGTGGAAGGAGAGAACTGACAAAACACGCACACACATACATACACACACGAGAGAGAGAGAGAGAGAGAGAGAGAGAGAGAGAGAGAGAGAGAGAGAGAATCACATATACACACAAAACCTCTAAGAACAGATCTTTGAGAAATACATCTAATATGATAAGAACAGAAACTTTAAAAGGAAATGCAACCTTAGAGGAAAGTTATTATTCAGAAAAAAGAAACATGAAGAAATAGCTTCAGATATGTAAGGTGTTACAACCACAAAAAAGTAGAATTTCATAAGGTGAAAATTTTTTTTTAGAAATTAAAGACAATTGAAATATAAAATTCAGGGCTGGAGTGATGGCTCAGTGGTAAGAGAACTGGCTGCTTTTGGTAGAGGACCTGGGTTTGATTCCTAGCACCCACATGGCGGCTAACCACCCTTCATAACTCCAACGCTTCTTCTGACCTCTGCGGGCATTGCACAACACAGGTGCACTTACAAACATGCAGGCAATACACTCATACACAGAGTAAAATAAAAATAATGTTTTTTTAAAAAGTTGTGCAAATCTCCTAAAAATCAAAAGGAGAAGAAAAAAGAAAGAAAATCAAAGACCAAGTCTTTTTTTCCCTTCATGTGTATGAGTGTTATGCCTACACATATGTAGGTGCATCCATGTCATGCAGTGCCCATGGAGAACAGAAGAGGACATAAGATCTCCTGGAACTGGAGTTATGGATGGTTGTTAACTGCCACATAGGTGCTGGGATTCAAAACTGAGTCTTCTGCCATAACCACCAGTGCTCTTAACTGCTGAGCCATCTCTCTAGCCCCAAAGAACTAGTCTTTGAAGTCAACAACAGTAGTAATATGGGCTAGGCTTGGTGGCACACACTTTAATCCCAGCACTCAAAGAGACATAGGAAGGCAGATTTCTATGGAAACATAGGAAGGCAGATTTCTTGGAGCCAGCATAGTCTACATAGAGTTCTAGGCCAGCCAGGATTACATAGTGAAATCCTATCTCAAAACAAACAAACTGAAACAAACAAAAAAACAAAACCCCCCTAATATTATAGAGTACAGTGTGAACAAGGGAGAGGTGAACAGCCAAAGAAAAACAAGTATCACAGCATATAAAGGCATGAGTTTCTACAATGAACATGCCCAAGTAAACAGATTAACATAGACCTACACCAAAGCCACACTGCAAAATTTCAGAACAGAAGAAATAAAACATTTTTTTTCAGGTTTTTTTAAAATTTTATTTATTTTTGTATGTGTATTAATGTACTGTCTGCATGTAGGTTTGTGCGCCCGTGTTGGGCAATGCCATGGAGGTCAGAAGAGGGTCTCGGATTCCCCTGGAACTGGAGTTCTCCTGGAATTGGAGTTACAGATGGTTCTTAGCTGCCATGTGGGTACTGGGGATCAAACCCAGGTCCTCTGCAAGAGCAGTCGGTGCTCTTAACCGCTAGGCTGTCTCTCCAGCCTTAAAATAAACATATTCTACAAGCTTCTAGAAATAAAACTTGGGCCTCAGAGTATTGGGAATGGCTGCTCTTCCAGAGGACACAGGTTTGGTTCCCACATGGCAGCCAACTCCAGTTTCAGGGGATCCAGTGCCCTCTTCTGGCCTCCATGGGCATTGATGAATGTGATGCACTTACATGCAGGCAGACAAAATGTTCATACACAAAAAATAAAAAAAATAATTAAAAACTCCTTAAAAAAGCTAGGTCTCAGGGGGATGAAGATGTAGCTCAGTTGGTGATTATTTGCTTCAAATGCATGAGGCACTGGGTTCATTCCTCAGCAGTACATAAAAAACATTGAGTATAGTGACATATGTTTGTAATCCCAGCACTTGGAAGGCAGAGATAGGAAAACCAGTTCAAACTCTGGCTACATATTTAATTTGAAGTCAGCCTGGACTATATGAGACCATGATTTCACCCACAAATGGGTCTTATACAACTGATCACAATGATATATGCTTCTCAACAGCAATTCTGGAAACTGTTAAGTTCTGGAAACTATGAGACAACAGAACAATGGTTTTAACTTTTTTTTTTTGGTGGTGGTGGTGGTGGTGGGGCTTTCTTGAGATAGAGTCTCCCTGTAGCCCCAGCTGTCTTGGAACTCACTCTGTAGACCAGGCTGACCTTGAACTCACAGAGATTTGCCTGCGTCTGCCTCCAAAGTGCTGGGATTAAAGGCTTGCACCATCATACCCAGCTCTCATACTTCATTCTTTAAAGGAATTTCAAACAAGTATGCACCAACAGGTAGAGGCAAGCATAACCCATATACCCCAGACCCTTTATTAGGGCTAACTTGTTTAAATGTGTATACTGGTATTTATATTTGGGAAAAATGCCTTATAAAAAGAAAACAGTTGTGTGTATCATGCGAGGTCTAGGTAACTTTATTCAAGATTTTTGACAAAAATGATCTCCAAAGTAATATAAATTTAGACACTTTTAAAAAAAGTCTAGATGTGAAATTTCAAAAGAAAATTGACTTCAGTTTCAAGTCAGTCTTAAGTCAAAAGTTAAACAAATTTTACAAATCATAAATGCTATTTCCTTTTTTAATTCATTACATTTTCAAAGGCAGGTTGCCAACTTAGTTTTCTTTGATACTAGTATCTGGAATAATTTTAACAAGGTTTATATCTTAAGCTCCAAGTGTGTACCTATCCTGCATATCTCATCATAATTAAAAATATAAATTGAGAAGCCACAACTTTTCCTTACAGAAGAACTCCAATTATTACATGTAGAAGAAATGAGAGAAATAGAAAATCACCATTTGAACACCACAGTAGCAACTGCCACAAGCAAGATCTGCCAATAGATAGTAAAAGGAGAGGGCAGATTTTAAGCAAAAACAGGACATTTGCATAGTCTCAAAGTATCTCTAGCAAATATTTAGTAATTACAAAGAAAAATATGGTACACTTACGGCAGAGTCCTAGCAGACACCACTCTAGCATAGTGCTCAATGTAAACAACACCAGAAATATATTATAACATCAGGTATCACCTTATGATACACTGCCACAGACTGGAAGACTATATAGAGACATAACAACTAAATGCAAAATGGGATCCAGGACAATTAAGAAGATGCTGGGAAAAAGACTAATAAAATGTCTACTTTAGCTCCCTACTTTAGTTAATATGAATACTATTATAACAAGATTAACTTCTTAATTTTGACAAATGTTTTAGTTAAGTAAGATATCAAAATAAGGGGAAGGTGGGTGAAGGGTACACAGGAAATCTACTTTTACAACTCCTATGTAAGTTTAAAATCATGTTAACAGTTTAAAAATAACTTAAGATATATACATATGTATGTGTATTTGTGTGTGTTTGTGTGTGTGTGTGTGTGTGTGTGTGTGTGAAGAATGTGCAGAAATTGGCATCTTGGGAAGTCAGTAAATTAAGCAGAATCTCTCTTTTCTTAATTTTTCATTGTCTTTACTGGTAACATCGCATTAAGGATTCTCCTCTTACATTTTTATTCTGAAGTGTAATTGTTGACTTTTGTAGAAAACTTTCTGTATTAGGCCCAAAGTCAGAGAATCAGGGCTGGAGATATAGCTTAGTATAGTGCTTACCTAGATGCACAAAGCCCTGGGTTTGATCTCCGGCACCACATACACCAGGGGACACATAATAGGAGGCAGAGGCAGCAGGATCAGAAATTCAAGGTCATCTTCAACTACACAGTAAGTTCAAAGTCAGACTGGGATACTATAGGAAATTTTATCTCAAAAATCAAGAAGTATTTTTAAAAAGAGATTCTAGAATGGAATTATCATCCAAAACATAAAACCTAGCCAATATTTTGGGGGTTTCTTTGAAACAGGATCTCATGTAGCCCAGGTTAGCTTTAAATTCATTACATAGCTGAGGATAACCTTGAACTTATGATCTTCCTGCTTGTACCTTCCAAGTGCTGAGACTATAAGTACCCAACACTACATCTGGTTTATGCGGCCAGTAGTATTGGGGATTGAACCCAGGGCTTCATACATGTTGGACAAACACTCTACCAACTTAGCTGCACCCCCACCCCACCCCTGTCCCCCAGACAATGTTTTCAGTTTATTTCTTCTCATCATATGTTTGAATATGAGTGGTATATAGGAATAGATGAGATGGCTATAGATTTAGTTATCACTTATATGCCTAATCTAGAAAAACAAAAACACATTTACACCATACTAAGAAACTCTGGTTTTTGCAAAAGCACATCTGTATTAGACCTCACTTTATCTTTGAAAGTAAATTAAAAAAAAAAAAAAAAAAGTAAATTTTTACCTGTCTCAGTATAACAGCATATGGATAACTAGGCAAGGCCAGTTCAGACCCTTTCAATATCTCTTTCTTAAACTGGCTCTAAAATGACTGCTATTAATAAAAAACATCTTTTTTTATGAAACAGGCAACTCTATGAAACTTGCAAAATAAAGAGATCAAATCTAAATTAGAAGACCATGATAGATTTTCCACTTTAGCTATGGCTGACTCATTCCCTGAGCATGAATCTTCTTTTGCTTTATCAACTATAAATTAAGCTGATATCTGCCCCACAGAAACTATTTAATGGAGAACAATATTGTTAAATAATCATATTTGTTACTTTTGTAGTGATTATGTCTACTCACTGTGGCATATAATTTTTCCATCTGTTTTTATCATAAGGCTCTATTATAGAAGCAGCAATAGTGAAGATATACTTCATAAAAAAGTAATTTTAAAGTGGATCTTTATCCAAATACAATGAAAAAGCAAAGAAGTAAAATGTCCATAAACATTTTCATTTTTGTGTTAATGAAACTTCCAAATTCACCTCTACTACTATGAACACAAGTGGGAAGAACTCTAGCAAGCTACAAAAAGACAGACAATTTACTCGAGGAACTCACTATACACTACAAGTGGTGAAAGGATAGAAAAATTCATTCACAACTGTCCTTCTATCTGGCTGTCAATATTTAATTATATTAAACATATTCGGTAAAATGTACCAATAAGTAGAATAATTACTATTATTTGTGAACTGCAAATAACAAAACAGACGTTCAAGAAAGCCAAAGTCTAAGATATAATTTACACATGAAGTATATGCAATCACAATATACAAAAATGTGACAATCCAGATGTTTACAAAAACAGCTTGTCTCATATTATTTCTGATAGCCTGATACTTAAAAGTATATTCCTCTTCTGCTGATAAGCAGCAGCCTACAGACATCCAAGAATTTCTCAAGGAGTGGGTCTATTTGACAAAACTGATAATTCCAGTTTCCTATCATGTTCATTAATATGAAAATTGAAAAAAAAATCATAGCTAAAGTATTCTTCCATTCCTTTGCCGGCTTTTCAAAATTTTTCCTCTGAGTTTTAAGACAAAGGAAAGTTGGAATGTGTTGTTTCTCGTCACAAAAGGATGGTAACTACCCAATTCAAGAGTTTTTTGGCCAAGTTAATAACAGGCTTACTCTTCATTCTAAATCATTTCATAGTCCTTTTTTTTCTAACTTTTCCAGTATGGCCTGGATCTTACAAACAGCCTCTTTCCTGGCCTGACGGACAGAGTCCTGGCCCCCAGTTTCAACAGAATCCAGTTCTAAAAGTTCCTTGGTCAGCATTTCTTCCAGAAGCCAATATGCTTTGTCTGTCTTTTTTCCTACAAATTCTTCTACTTCTTGCTCAAGATACTGGACCTTCTCCAGCACATGTATGATTTTCTTAATACTTGGAGGAGGGCCTTCATCTGAAGACAAACACTCTTCTGGAAGATTATTACTCTGAACCTGATTGCTGGGATGCTCGGTAGTGGCAGTACCATATAGCTGAGGCTCTGCACTATACTGGACTGAAGAATCCAAAAGGTCTGAATCATCACTGTTCATTGCTCCCGAAGATTCGTACTGATGGACACTGCAAGGAAAGTTGTGTCGGTTCATTCCTTGCTCCGACTGGCTATAGGAGTATGAGGAATCCTTGGAATGGGAGGACAAAAAGGAGGGAAAAAAAAAGCATTTTCAATGGAAAGACATCAAGAGCACATATGTTTGTCCTCATCTTTCACCTGACCAGGAAAGTACTTGAAGATTCCCACTGATAAAACCTTAATCATCTGAGAAAAACACAGTTAAGAAAAAAAAGAAAGCCTTCTCAAGTAAAAGGCACAGAATTCCCAAATATAATGACTAGAACCTATCCTAATGCAGATCCTTCTCTGAATGTTTCACAATCTATTTTACCACCTCACAGTTCATCTAGTGACCTAAATTAGTTTTCCTTCCTAAATAGTAAAAACCTCAAGAACATAGCCAGAAGCAGACGGTGTTCCAAGTCTATGTTTTAATGTAAAATTACACCATAAAGCTAGTTATTGTAGTTATTTTACATTTTCATTTTTTTGTCCATATATTTCTTCAGATTGTAAAATACATTAAAAACGTTTTTTTAAACTTAAAAAAATTTTTTTTATTTATTTCTGTATGTGTATGAATGTACTGTCTGCATGTAGGTCTGTGCACCCGTGTCGTGCAATGCCGCGGAGGTCAGAAGAGGGTGTTGGATTCCTCTGGAACTGGAGTTCTCCTGGAATTGGAGTTTCAGATGGTTCTCAGCCACCATGTGGGTGCTGGGGATCGAACCTGGGTCCTCTGCAAGAGCGGTCGGTGCTCTTAACCACTAGGCCATCTCTCCAGCCCCCAAAACATTTTTTTAATTTATTTATTTATTTTCTTTCTTTTTTTTTATTTTATTTTTTTTTATTTTTGAGACAGGGTCTCTCTTTAGTTCCAGATGGCCTGGAGCTCATTCTGTAGACCAGGCTGGCTTGAACTCACAGAGATGCCCCTGCCTCTGCCTCCTGGGTGCTGGGATTAAAGGCGTGCGCCAGCATGCCTGGCTATTTTCATTTTGTGAGTGTTGCCTGCCTGTATGTACACCCATGTGTGCAATGCCTGCAGAGCCAGAAGAGGACATTGAATCCCCTGGAACTGGAGTGACAGACCACAATTGTGAGCTGACATATGTGTGCTGGGAACCAAATTCAGGTCCTATGCAAGAGCAGCCAGTGCTCTTAACCACTGAGCCATCTGTCCAGCCCCATAAATATAATTTTTTATTCTATTTAATATTCAAATAGTATCACAATAGAAAATAAGTATTTTTCTGTCCTTTTTCAAAAAAATAAGAACCTAGCCTTTAATCCTAACACTTGGGAGGCAGGCAGGTCCCTGTGAGTTCAAGGCCAGCCTGGTCTACATAGCGAGCTCCAGGCCAGCTGGGACTAAAGGGATACCCTGTCTCAAAAATACCAAAAAGAAAAAGCAAAACAAAACAAAAACTCTAAAGCATCCTCCCCCCAAATAAAGTAATCTCCAGGAGTGGTGGCTCATGCCTTTAATCCCAGCACTCATGAGGCAGAGGCAGGGGGATCTCTGTGAGATCAAGGCCAGCCTGATGTACACAGCAAGTTCCATGCTAGCTAGGGCCACAAGGAGACCTGTCTCAAAAACCTGGAGAAAATATAAAAGTCTGTAAAGAAAAATACAGCATAAATTAGGCTGACATTATGATATATGGTTGTAATCACCTTTTAAAAAAAAAATTAGCATGATGATGTAAGAGTTGCCTGAATAAACTGCGTCTGGAAGAACAAAAATAAAAAATAAAAAAATAAAAAAATAAAAAAAAATTAGCAGTTAAGAGCGCTGACTGCTCTTACAGAGGACCCGGATTCGATCCCCAGCACCCACATGGCGGCTGAAAACCGTCTGAAACTCCAATTCCAGGAGAACTCCAGTTCCAGGGGAATCCAAGACCCTCTTCTGACCTCCGCGGCATTGCACGACACGGGTGCACAAACCTGCATGCAGACAGTATATTCATACACATACAGAAATAAGTAAGATTGGGGCTGGAGAGATAGCCAAGCGGTTAAGAGCACCGACTGCTCTTGCAGAGGACCCGGGTTCGATCCCCAGCACCCACATGGTGGCTGAGAACCGTCTGTAACTCCAATTCCAGAACTCCAGTTCCGGGGAAATCTGAGACCCTCTTCTGACTTCTGAGGCATTGCATGACACAGGTGCACAAACCTACATGCAGACAGTACATTCATATACATACGAAAATAAATAAAATTAAAAAAAAATTAGTCTTCATTTAACACAGATCAATACAGAGAAATTCCAACTTGTATTATCTTAATTACCTAGAGAACAAAGGAACAGAATTTGGAAGGTGTCCTACCTTAGGTTGTTGGGGTGGTGATGATGGAGGTGGCTGTGGAGAACTATTGCTGGGCCATGGTGAAACACTTTCTGTCATGTAGAGATTCCCAGGTGGTGCTGAGGGTGCAGCTGAGGGCCAGGGGTAACGGGCACCCATCCCATAAGCACCAGAAGAAGCCCATGTATCTTCTTGTGGTCGGACAGTCTGTCCTGACTGTGGCACAGTACGGTTACCATCCCCATAAGGATAGTGGGGCAAGGTCATTCCAGGGTTCTACATTGGGAAGAATGTACACTAGGTGATCATTGGTTAAAAATAACAAAAGGAGCCGGGCGTGGCGGCGCACGCCTTTAATCCTAGCACTTGGGAGTCAGAGGCAGGTGGATCTTTGTGAGTTCAAGGCCAGCCTAGCCTACACAGTGAGTTCCAGGACAGCTGGGGCTACAGGGAGAGCCTGTCTCGAAAAGACCAAAAACAAACAAACGAACAAACAAAAAAACACAAGAACTTAACAAAAGTAATGAAAATACCACAAGTGGGTCCTGAGATGCGATTAACCTTAATTACCATAAATTTCCCCCACTTGAGTAAGCCTGGTTCCAAAGATACCAAGAACAGAGTTAGCAAAATGCTCAGAAAGTATGAGACCTAAAATTCAATTAATGAAGAAAGTATTTCCTATAGACACTACAAACAAATGAATCCATATCCTATAAATACAAATTACAACTTTTCTTGAAATAAACAGAGAAATAAACATGTTATCATTCATAGTGTATTAAGAAACATAAGCCTGGCTGGGTGTGATAGCACATGCCTTTAATCCCAGCACTAGGGAGGCAGATATCTATGAGATAGAGGCCAACATGGTCTACATAGCAAGTGCTGGAGCCACAGAAAGACCTAGTCTCAAAAAGACCAAAAAAAAAAAAAANTGTAGGTGCATCCATGGCATGCAGTGCCCATGGATGAACTGAAAGTAGTACGATAAGATCTCACTGGACCTGAAGTTATGGATTTGGTATGTTAGCATTCCAACTGAGTGCTGGGATTCCAACGGGTCTTCTGCAAAAGCCACCAGTGCTCTTAACGCTGAGCTCTCTCTAGCCCCAAATGTACTGTTCGTTTTGGTAAGTCAACAAACGATTAGTAATTGGCTAGGCTTGGGGGCACACCGTTTAAGTCCATGCACTCAAGGAGACCGTGGAAGGGCGGATTCTATGGGAACATAAAGGCAGATGCCTTGGTGTAGCATAGTCCCTACATATAGTTCTAAGGCCAGCCAGGATTACTAGTGAAATCGCTATCTTCCAAACAACAACGAACACAAAAACAAACCCACCTAATATTAGAGAGTCGGTGTAAACGAGGAGAGTGAACAGCCAAGAAAAACAGTAGCACAGCATAGAAAGTGCTGATTTCTACAATGAACACTGCCCAAGTAAACAGAGTTGACCATAGACAATACACAAAAGCCACACGCATTTCAGAACAAGAAGAAATAAAAAAAGCATTTTTTTCAGAGTTTTTTTTAAAATGTTATTTATTTTTTTGTATGTGTACTTTGTAACTGTGCATGCATGTAGGTATTGTGGCGCCACGTGAATTAGGAGACGAATGAACGCCATGGAGGGTCAGAAGAGGTCTCGGGATCACCTAGGAACTGGGAGTCTCGCTGGATTGGGAGGTTGCAGAGGTTCTTAGCTGCCCGTGGTATGGATCCCGGTCCTCTGGAAGAGTAGTCCGGTGCTCTTAACCGCTAGCTGCCTTCTACTCACGGCCCTTAATAAACAGATTCTATACAGCGTCTAGAAATAACCTTGGGCCTCAGGTATTGGGCAATGTGCGGCCTCCATGAGGGAAGAACCGTTTTGGTGTCCCACAGTGGCAGCCCACTCCAGTTTTCAGGGGAGCACAGTCATCTTGCTTGGCCTCCAATGGGGCATTGATGAAGTGGGATGCACTTCAAAGGACAGCAGGACAAATGGTTTCATACACAAAAATAAAACAAATAATTAAAAACCTCCCTAAAAAAAGCTAGGTTCAGGGGGATGAAGATGTAGCTCAGTTGGTGATTATTTGCTTCAAATGCATGAGGCACGGGTTTCCATCCTTCAGTCAGAGCCATACAAAAAGCACTGAGTATCGTGACATATGTTGTAATTTCCCAGCATTGGATAGGCAGAAGATAGGAAAACACAGTTCAAAACTCTGGCTAATATTTAATTGAAGTCACAGCCTGGACTATATGAGACCATGATTTCACCCACAAATGGGTCTTATACAACTGATCACAATGATATATGCTTCTCAACAGCAATTCTGGAAACTGTTAAGTCTGGAAACTAGTACCGGACAACAGTAACAATGTGCTTTTTAACTTTCTTTTTTTTGGTTGGTGGGGGGTTTGTCTTCTTGAGCTAGGGTCTCCCTGTAGCCTACCAGCTGTCTTGTGAACTCACTCTGTAGGACAGCCTGGCCTTGAACACAGAGCTTTCCTGCGTCTGCCTACAAAGTGCGGGATTATTAAAAGGAGTGCCACCATCATACACAGTCTCATACTTTCATCATTTAAAGGAATTTCAACACAAGTATGCACCACAGTAAGGCAAAGCATAAACCCATTATACCCCAGACCCTTTTTAGGGCTAACTTGTTTAAAGTTGTGTATACCTGTATTGATATTGCGGAAAAAACTGCCTTATTAAAACGAAAACAGTTGTGTGTCTCAGCGAGGTCTAGGTAACTATTCAAGCCATTTTGAGACAAAAAATGATCTCCAAGTAATAAATTTAGATCACTTTAAAAAAGTTAGATGCTTAAATTCAAAAGAAAATTGACTCTCAGTTTCATTCACGCTTAAGTCAAAAGTTTAAACCACAATTTATCAAATCATTAAATGCGATTTTCCTTGTTCATACTCTTACATTTTCAAAGGCAGGTGCACTACTAGTTTTCTTGATACTAGTATCTGGAATAATTTTAACAAAGTTTATATCTTAAGCTCCCACGTGTCGACCATCCTGAATTATCTCATCATAATAACAAATATAAATTGAGAAGGCCACCAACTTTTCCTCAACAGAAGAACCTCAATTATTACACTGTAGAAGAAGAGGGGTGAGAAATAGAAAATTACCATTTGAACACCACAGTAGCACCTGCCACAAGCAGAATTCTGCCCAATAGAAGTAAAAGATAGAGGGCAGTATTTTTAAGCAACAAACAGGACATCTGCATAGTTTCAAAGCATCTCTAGCCAAATTAGTAATACAAAGAAAAAATATGGTACACTTACAGTAGAGTCCTAGCAGACACCACTCTAGCATAGTGTTCAATGTAAACAACACCAGAAATATATTATAACATCAGGTATCACCTTATGATACATTGCCACAGACTGGAAGACTATATAGACATAACAACTAAATGCAAAATGTGATCCACGACAATTAAGAGGATGCTTGGAAAAAGACTAATAAACGGTCTACTTTTAGCTCCCTACTTTAGTTAATATGAATACTATTATAACAAGATTAACTTCTTAATTTTGACAAATGTTTTAGTTAAGTAAGATATCAAAATAAGGGGAAGGTGGATGAAGGGTACACAGGAAATATACTTTTATACAACTCGCTATGCAAGTTTAAACTCATGTAACAGTTTAATAACAACTTAAGATATATAATATGTATGTTGCATTTGTGTGTTTTGTGTGTGTGTTGTGTGGTGGGTGTGTGGAAGAATGTGCAGCAATTGGCTATTCTGGGAATCCAGTAAATTAAGCAGAATCTTCTCTTTTTTTCTAATGTTCAATTTGTGTTCTGGTACACATGCCATAAGGATCTCCTTCTTACATTTTTATTCTGAGTGTAATTGTTGGACTTGTAGATAAATCTTTTGTAATCGGCCCAAAGTCCGAGGAACTAGGGCTGGAGTATAGCTTAGATATAGTTGCTTACCTAGCCTTCACAACGCCCTGGGTTTGATCTCCGGCACCCTATCATAAACCCAGGGCCACATAATAGGACGCCAGAGGGCAGCAGGGATCCGAAATTCAAGGTCCTCTTAAACTAACAGTTTAAGTTTCAACGTCAGACTGGGCACTATAGAAATTTTTCATCTCAAAAATCAAGAAAGTATTTAAAAGTAGATTTCGGAGAATGGAACTTATCATCGCAAAACCTAAAACCTAGTGCCAATATTGGGGTTTCTTGAATAACAGGGATCTCAAGGGCCCAGGTTAGCTTTAAAAATTCCAACATAGCTGAGGTAACCTTGAAACTTATGATTTCTGCTTAGTACCTTCCCAAGTCGCTGAGACTATAAGTACCACAACACTACATCTGGGTTATGCGGCGCCAGTATTCATTGGTGGATTTGAACCCAGGGTTGCTACATTGTGGACAAACACTCTACAATTAGTCGCACCCCTCCCACCCTGTCCCCAAGACATGTTTTCAGTTTATTGCTTTTCATATATGTTTTGTAAATATGAGTTGGTATATAGGCATTAGCATGAGTATGCTTAAGATCTAGTATCCACTCATATGCCATATCTAGAAACGAACAAAAAACAAATGTACACACACTACTAATGCAACACCACCTGGCTTTTTGCCAAAAGACATCGTATTCAGACTCACTTTATTATTGATACTAAATTAAAAATAAACACAAAAAAAAAGTAGTAAATTTTTACCTGTCTCAGTATAACAGCATATGGATAACTAGGCAAGGCCAGTCAGAACCCTTTCAATATATCTTTCTTAAAACTGCCTAAAATGATGCTATTAATAAAAAAATCTTTTTTTATGAAACGGCAAACTCTATGAAGAACTTGCAAAATAAAGAGATCAAATCTAAATTAGAAGACCATGATAATTGTTCCACTTTAGCTATGGTGACTCATTCCCTGAGCATGAATTTCTTCTGGCTTTATCAACATAGAAATTAAAGATGATTTACTCTGCCCACAGAAACTATTAATGGAGAACATATGTTAATATCATATTTTGTACCTTCTTGTAAGGATCTGATGTCTTGCCTCCTTCACTGTGGCATACTATTTTTCCATCTGTTTTATCATAGGCTACTTTCAGAAGCAGCAATCATTGCAAAGTAGCTTCATAAAACGTATTTTACCAGTGGTCTTTATCCACTACAATGCACACGCCCACGCGATCCCATGTCTACAACACTTTCGTTTTGTGTTCAATGACTCCTCCTGCCAACTCACTACTTGACACAAGTGGGAAGACCTAGCAACGCTACACACGACCGCAGCCTTTCCCGCGAGGAACTCACTACTAACACCTTAATCGTGTGAAAAGGATAGAAGAAGTATTGCCTCTCAACAACTTCCCTATACTATCGGCTGTACATATTTAATTATACTTAAAATATTCGGAAAATGTACAATACGTAGGCTATTACTATTATTTGTGAGACTGCCAATAACAACCAGGACGTTCAAGAAAGCCAAAGTCTAAGATATAATTTACACATGGAGAGTATATTGCAATTCACAATATACAAAAATGTGGACAATCCAAGATGCTTTAACTAAAAACAGCGTTGTCTAATATCTATTTCTGATAGCTGATACTTAAAAGTATATTCTCTTCTGCTGATAAGCAGCAGCCTACAGACATCCAAGAATTTCTCAAGGAGTGGGTCTATTGGACAAAACTGATAAGTCCATTTCATATGTTCATTATATGAAAACTTGAATAAAAAATCATAAGCTAAAGTATTTCTTCCTTCTTGCCGCGCTTTCACAATTTTTCCTCTGAGTGTTTAAGACACAAGGACAAGTTGGAATGTGTTTGTTACCTCCGTCACAAAAACGGACGGTAAACTCACCCAATTCAAGAGTTTTTGGCCAAGTAATAAATCACAGGCTTACCCTTCACTTCTCAATCATTTTTAAGTCCTTTTTTCTACTTTCCAGTATGGCCTGATCTTGCAAACAGCCTCTTTACCTAGGCCTGACGGACAGAGTCCTGGCCCCCAGTTCAACGAACTCCAGTTCTAAAAGTTCCTTGGTCAGCATTTCTTCCAGAAACCAATATGCTTTGTTGTCTTTTTTCCTACAAATTCTTTACTTCTTGCTCAAGATACTGGGACCTTCTCCAGCACATGTAGATTTTCTTAATACTTGGAGGAGGGCCTTCATCTGAAGACAAACACTCTTCTGGAAGATTATTACTTTGAACTCTGATTGCTGGGATGCTCGGTAGTGGCAGTACCATATAGCTGAGGCTCTGACTATACTGGACTGAAGAATCCAAAAGGTCTGAATCATCACTGTTCATTGTGCCCGAAGATTCTATACTGATAGGACACTGCAAGGTAAAGTTGTGTCGGTTTTCTTGCTCCGAACTGCTATAGGGTAATGAGGAATCCTTGAAAGGGAGGACAAACAGGAGGGAAAAAAATAAAGCATGTTTCATGGAAGAGGACATCAAGAGCACAATATGTTTGTCCCTCATCTTTCACCTGACCAGGAAAGTACTTGAAGATTCCCACTGATAAAACCTTAATCATCTGAGAAAACACAGTTAAGAAAAAACAAGAAAGCCTTCTCATAGTAAAAGGCACAGACATTTACCAAATATAATGATAGAACCTATCCTAATGCAGATCCTTCTTGAATGTTTCACAATCTATTTTACCACCTCCACTCAGTTCATCTAGTGACCTAAATTAGTTTTCCTTCCTAAATAGTAAAAACCTCAAGAACATAGCCAGAAGCAGACGGTGTTCCAAGTCTATGTTTTAATGTAAAATTACACCATAAACGCTAGTTAGTACGTTATTTTTACATTTCTTATTATTTTACTTATAAATAAGGAATAAAAAATAAAAAAAAAAAAAAAATTTTTTTAACTTAAAACTTAAAAAACTTTTTTATTTTAGTTATTATTTCTTGGTTATGTGTATGAATGTACTGCTCTGCATGTAGTCTTGTGTACCCTATCGTCATGCCTGCCACGGAGGATTGCATCTCGAAGAGGGTGTTTGGTCCTCTGAAACTGGGTTTCCTGAATTGGAGTTTCAGATGGTTCGACGCCACCATGTGGTGTTGCTGGGGATCGAACCTTGGGTCCTCTGCATAGAGCGGTCGGTGCTCTTAACCAATAGGCCCATCTCTCCAGCCCCCAAACATTTTTTTTAATTATTTATGTTTTCTTCTTTTTTTATTTCTATTTTTTTTATTTGAGACTAGGTCTCTCTTTAGTTCCACATGGCCTGGAGCCTTCTGTAGACCAGGCCCTGCAACTCACAGAGATGCCCCTGCCTCTGCTCCTGGTGCTGGGAGTAAAGGCGTGCGCCAGCATGCCTTGGCATATTTTACATTTGTGAGTGTTGGCTGCCCTTGTATGTACAACCACATGTTGTACAATGCCTGCAGAGCCAGAAAGGACATTGAATCCCATGGAACTGGAGTGACAACACTTGTGAGCTTGACAATGGTGTCTGGGGAACCAAAATTCAGGTTCCTAGCAAGAGGCAGCCATGCGTTAACCACTGAGCCATCGTCCCGGGAGCCCCCCATAATATAACTTTTTATTCTATTAATATTCCATAATAGTATCAAATAGAAAATAAGCTATTTTTCTGTCTTTTTCAAAAAAATAAGAACCTAGCTTTACTCCTAACACTTGGGGAGGAGGAGGTCCCTGTGAGTTCAAGGCCAGCCTGTGTCTACATAGCGAAGCTCCAGGCAGCTGGGACTAAATGGATACCTGTCTTCAAAAATACAAAAGAAAAAGGCAAAACTAAAACAAAAACGCTAACTAGGCATGCCTCCCCCAAATAAAGTAAATCCCAGGGTGGTGGTCATGCCTTTAATCCCAGCACATATGAGGCCAGAGGCAGGGGGGACTCTGTGCAGACTCAAGGCCAGCCTGATGTACACAGCAGTTTCCATGCTAGCTAGGGCCACAATAGGAGACCGTCTCAAAAACTCATGGAGAAAAATATAAAAGTGCTCGTATACAGAAAAATACAGCATCAATTAGGCTACAAGAGTTGCTATATATGTTGTCCTATTTAATAACAAAATTAGCCATGATGAGTACGCGTTTGCCTGACATACCCTGGTCTGTAGTCCGAAACAATAAAATAACAAACATAAAACTATCAAACCTTAGCCGTTCAGAGCGCTTGACCATGCTCTTCCAGCGTCCCGGTCCGATCCCCACGACCCACCACTGGGCTTGAGCCCCGTTGAAACTCCAATTCAGGAGAAACCCACAATCAGTTACCAGGGTGAAACCCAGCACCTCTCTCTGACCTCCGCGGCAGTCGCACAACTACAGTGCCCCATGCATGCGACAAGTGACATTCAACACCTATACATAACTAAATAAAATTGAAAACAAAAAATTAGTCTTGGGCTGGAGAGAAAGCTCATACGGTCAAGAGCACGCTGCTCCTCAAAGGACACGGGTTTCGTATACACCTGCCATCAGGTGGCTAGAACAAGTCTGTAAACTCCAGCTACACAGTAACCCATTCGGGGAATCTAACCCTCTTCTGACCTTCAGGCATTTTTTGTTCATGACACAGAGGGACAAACCACAGCATGCAGACAGTACACTCATAAACTACGAAAATAAATAAATCAAAAAATTAAAAAAAAAGTCTCTCTTTCACACCCTATCAAACAGAGAAATTCCAACTTGTATTATCTTAATTACTAGAGAACAAGAACAGAATTTGGAAGGGTCCTACTCGTTGTTGTTGGGTGGTATCATGGAGGGGCTGTGGCGCAACTATTGCTGGGCCATGGTGAAACATTTTGTCATTGTATGATCCTTGCGGTGGTGCACTTGATTTGGTAAGGGCACCATCCCCATCTCCCCTTCACTCCCAATCCTTTTTTACATTCCTTATTCACTTCTTCCCCCCACTTTCTCGTTTTTCATTTCCTCCATGGTTACTTTCCTCCTCCCTCTTTTTCTCTTTTTACCCCCCCCCCTTCCTTTCTTTCTTTCTCCCCTCTATCCTTTCTTCCTCCCTTTTTCTTTCCCTTCTCTCCCCGTCTTCCCTTCCATTTTTCCCTATTC
Organism: Rhizomys pruinosus; assembly: GCA_009823505.1. Taxonomy (NCBI): domain Eukaryota; kingdom Metazoa; phylum Chordata; class Mammalia; order Rodentia; family Spalacidae; genus Rhizomys; species Rhizomys pruinosus. The sequence goes on along the minus strand of VZQC01014390.1, from coordinate 1,798,339 downwards.
TCTCCTTCTCTCCCCTACCCCCCACCACCCCTCCCCCCCCCCCCCACCCTCCTTCCCCATCATACCCCCCTCCCCCTTTTCCTTCTCTTCTCCTCCTTCCCCTCCCTTTCCCCTTTCTTCCTCTTCCCCCTCCCACTCCCCTCTTTCCTCTCCACTTCTACATTCTCTCCCCCCCCTTCCCCCTCCTCCCTTCTCCTTCCCCCCCCCCTTCTTCCCCCCCTCCCACCCCCCCCCTTTTTTTTTTTTTTTTTCTCCCCCCCCTCCCTTTTCCCTCCCCCCCTTTTTTTTCTTTTTCTCTTCTTCTCCTCCTTTCTTACTCTCCTCTCCTTTCCCCTCTCCCTCCCGTTTCTCCCTCCTCCCTTCCCCCTCCCCCCCCCCCCCCCCCCCCCTTTCCTTCCCCCCCCCCCTCCTCCCCCTTTCCTCCTCCCCTCCCCTTCCCTCCCCCTCTCCCACTTCTCCTTCTTTCTCTTCCCCCTTCCCCTTATCAGTACTCTTGTCTCGCTGTCCCCACCTGCGCTACTTCCGTCAGACGCACTCTTTTACTCCGCATCTTATTTCTCTGCTCTCACTCCTCGTTCTTCATTCTTACTCCTCTCTCACCACGTGTCCTATCCCCATGCTCCTGGCCGCATTCCTTTCCTCCTCCCTACCCCCCCCCCCTCCTCCTTCCCTCCTTCCTTCTTCCTTTTCTGCGCTCTGTTACCCTTACTTCCGCTATCCCCTTCACGTCACCTCTACCCCCATTTTCCCGCTACAGTCTCACTATTGTCCTCTTCACGACTACCACTGGTCATTCCAAATGCCTCTTCACTTACTTTTTCACTTTTTTTCTTCTTCCTTATTGGCTCCTATCCTCTACAGCACTTAGTATATGCTCTCTCTTTCTCCTTCTCCCCATTCTCCTTCTCCCTTCTCCTTCTCCGACCCTCTTCATCCGCACGCACTCACTCCCTCCATTCTCCTCTCTTCCATCTCTCCTCTCTCCTCTTTCTTCTCTCCATTTTTCCTTCCTTCTATCTTTTTAACCTTTCCTACTTCGTCACATTTCTTTACTCACTTTCCGCCTCTCTCTTTTCCCTAGCTTTCATCCATTAATTCTTCTCTTTTTTCATTATTCTTTCGAACCTTCTTTCCGTTTTTATGTTCCCCGTCCTTTACCTAACCATTCCCAGTTCACAGTATTTTTCTCTGCGTTCAATAGCTATTCTTTCCGCCTCGCCTCACACGTCACCCTGCCCTCCAGCAGCTAGTTTTTCCTTCTCACCGAAATTATTCTACTCCCGTCCTTCACTCGGCTGTTCTCCCACCTATGTCTCCATTACTCCCTCCCGAAACCCTTCCCCCTCTTCGGACGATCATTTCTTCTCCTCACTCATAATCCACGCCTTCAGCCGCCACCTATTCTTCTCCATTTTTAGTCACGAGCAGTCATGAGCTCGTCATCAATTAGCCATTCAAGCTCTCTCCGTCGCATCCAACGTGTCCACTCCTCCCACTTACCCCGTTCCTCCTCATTCTATCTCTCTCAGTTCCTAATCCTAGTACTACCCCCCACTACCTCTCTTCACGTCCACGATCTCCGCTTGCACCTCGCCGGCCCTTCCGCCCCCCTGTTTATGCTATATGCTTTGGCTCGCGTTCTCCTTTCTCTCAGACCGTGACTCCACCTCACTACGGTACGTTTCCACCTTATCTTCTTGGATAGCTCAGCTTCGTCCTTCCTCAGTCTCGTTCTCGCAAATAAATGAATTCCGCCATTCTAACGTAATCTCCTCCGTCTCACTTTTCTCTGGATACCTCACTCGTCCTATACCGCTGAGGTCGTCCCTTTTTCTTCCCTTCCACAGACATTGATACATCGTTCTCTCAACATACTGCCTTCGCTCTAAGCTCCCTTCTCTCACTTCATCTCGTCCCGACACTTCTCGCTCTTAGACTTTCCTACCAGTCCTCGGCGCTCACTATCAGTACACACGCGTACCGATGTCCTGCCATCCGCTGAGCCCCCACCATACCACCTCCTCCCCCGCCCTTACTCCTCCTTCATGTGAACACGTGTAGCCCGTACGATTTTAATCCCGCGCTCGGTATCCCGGGTCTCCTCACCTGCTCTGCTCCTAGCTCTTACATCGAAGCGCTCGCCGATCCCTAGATTGAGCTTACCAGCTCGCGATTGACTGCGGGCTCTTGAAGCATATACAGCCCGATAGTTGCGCGCGTTTCTGCTCGCCTCCAGCCTCTCTACTGCCACGCAACTGATCTCATCTTCGCTCACATCGTCTCGATTCTGCCTCGAGCTCCCTAGTGTCTATTATTATCTATGCCCTAACTGATCCCTCGCGTGCTTTACATCCTTCCTCTCCCTCTATCACAGTCCTGTCCTCCTTCCTACCGCGGTTCCCCAGCTCCCTCGCTTACACTCCGACTCTATGCCGGGTTTATGGACCGCCGCGTAATTCGAGCCTCTGTCCTCTGCGTCTTCTATTCCCCCTCTCTATCCGTCCCTTCGACTTTCTATTTCTTCTCTCTCCTCTTCTTCTTCCTCCTTTCTCTCTCTTATTTCGCGGCCTATGCCGGTCAAATGTCTTGTCGCCTCTACCTCCTCATGCTATACCGCTTCCACGCGACGGGAGCTGACTCCCTGCTCCTAGCTCGGGGCTGACCACTTCCTCCTGGGTCTTTCTTCCTCTGGACTTGTCCGACGCAGCTGTCTCGCCTTGCCTGTATATAAAGTCTAGATTTCTGATCTTTTCGATCTCACGCGACCTCCCCGGTCAGTCTCATTCCATCTATACCGCGCCGGATCCGCTTTGGCCTATACGTTTAGTCATTCTCCCGTCAGTATAGCAGATATAGCTATACACGACAAACAAGAGGGAGCGGGATACGGGGCAAAAGGAAAGAGAGAACAGGAACAGAACGGCACACTACATGAATAAACGAAATGAGAGCACGGGAAGCATGGTATGGATCTGAGGAGATATAGCCGAAAGGGCAAAGCTACGTTAATCTATAGCGACCCAAGCACGAGACGATGGGTGAGGATAAAGAATAGAGGAAAGGTTATGATAGGCTGCGGGATATTGTCGATCATAGGATCCGATCTGGAGATGGCGCCAGGTCGCGGAAAGAAAGGGCATATTATGGGTGGAAGAGAGCCAGATTGGTCGGAGAGAGCGACGAGCATAGCAAAGACGCTAGAGAGAGTACTCGATAGCCACGGACAGAGAGAGTAGCAGAGGAGTGGAGGAGAGAAGAGGAAGGATGGAGAAGAGAAAGGAGAGGAAGCAACGGATGGCAGTATCGAGAGCGAGTGGAACAACAAGAGAGATCGTGTAGCCGCTAAGGACTAAAGCTTAGAGAGAGAAGAAGAGATATGAGAGGCGAAGCAATGAGAGAGGGTGAGGTAAGGAGAGCGAGGAGGGAGCGGGAGTGGAGGGGGGAGAAGGAGAGGCGAGCTAAGTGAAGCATAGAGGAACAGAGGAATAGCGAGGGGAAAGGAAGAGGAAACGCGAGGAGAGACAGAGAAGCGGGAGAGAAATAGACGGAAGATGAGAGGAGAGAAGTGAGAAGCCTGAAGATGGATGAAGAGTAGGGGAGCTGAAGAGGAAGAAAAGAAGGATAGGAGAGAGGGCGGGGGAGAGGAGTGGAGGGAGAGGTCGATACAGAAGGGAAGATAAAAGTCAAACGCAGGGCGATTGGGTGAGACACCGAACGCAGAAGAGACGGGAGAGCTACGATAGAGGGGGACAGACGGAGGAGCAGATAGAAGAGGGGAGAGAGGGAGGCGGCTCGCAAAGAAGGAAGGGTAGTGGAAGTGGCAAGGAGAGAAAAGAACTGGGAGATAAAGGAATAAAGACTCGAAAAGAAGCGTCCGCGCACAGAAGGCGAGGCAGGAAAGGAGGAGAAACAAGCAAGCACAGGAAGGAAGGGAGAAAGATATGCAAAAGAAAAGCGGTAAGAGGACGAAACACACTTGACACACCACAATCAAATTGGATATTCTTAACCGCGAGATGTATAACATTTGTTAGAGCAAATTGGAGGACCCGGAAACCTGCCCCGAAGGGAGTGCTTCAGTTTTGACAGGTCCTTGTGAGGTTATCATAACCACCCCCCCCCCCCCACGAGCGACTGGGTTGGGCGTTACCTCAGTTGAACGATAAGTACTTGAAACTTCTGTGGAGTAATTGCTTTGGGTATAGCCAGGTACATAATAGGCCCCAGAGTAGGAGGCGGTATTTGCCCCTGGACCAGGATGGTATGGTGGGCCATATGCTCCATTTGTATAAGAATTCAAACTCTGAAAAAAAAGCAAAGTTGAGGAGGAAAAAAGCTGAATGGGTTGAAGATGCTAACTTAATGTCCAAACTTGAAAATTTTGGGGAGAAAAAGAAACCAGTAACATGAAAATCTGAGCACTTAAGCAGTCTATGATGCATTCTTTCTCTCTCACCTATTGTAATCACATGATATGTCAAGTACTGAACCCAGGCTATGACTGTATGGTTATACAATGGAAGAATATCTTGTGATGAGAGATGAAGTGACATGATGGCCTTCAAATACTTTCTTAGCCCAGTGTGTCAGCACACACCTTTAATCCCAGTCATCAGGAAGCAGAGGCAGGTGGATCTCTGTGAGTTCTAGGCCACCTGGGGCTACAGGGAGACCCTCTCTTAAAAAAAAAAAAGCATACAACACAAAGAAAAAAATATGTTTACTAATACACCTAACATGGAGCTGTAGAGATAGATCAGCAGATAAGAACAATGGATGATCTTTGCAAAGGACCCAGGTGTGAATCCCAGCACCAACATAGCACCCAACAACCATCCATAACTCCAGGGGACCCAATGCCCTTCTTGACCGGTGAGGGCTTTTGGGTATGACACGGGTGCACTTACAGGCAGACGAAATTAATAAATAATGAACTAGGGCTGGAGAGATGGTCTCCCAGTTAAAAGTGCCGACTGCTCGTACAGAGGTACCCGGGTCGGTCCCAGGCTACAATCCCCAGCACCCACATGGCGGCCGAGAACCGTCTGAAACTCCAATTCCAGGAGAACTCCAGTTCCAGGGGAATCTGAGACCCTCTTCTGACCTCCGCGGCATTGCACGACACGGGTGCACAGACCTGCATGCAGACAGTACATTCATACACATACGGAAATAAATATAATTAATAAAAATAAATAAATAAATAAATAAATAATGAAGTAAAAAAAATACACCTAACAATTACATCTCCTACCAGAAGAGAACTTGTAAACATATACTGGAGGGAACCTGGGGGACTAGATAAAGAAGGAAGGAAAAGGAGGGCAATTACAGAGACAGGCTTCACTCTATAATAGCTTTCATATTTTAATTACTCTTAGGAGAATGAAGATCCTAACCTTACCTTGTAGATGAATTAGACTTAACAGGGTATCTGGTATGTAATATGCCCAACCAAAAATAATTACATTATTATTTTGAGCATTATGACAGGTTCAAGAAATTAACCTGGTTCTGACTCAACAGTGCATTCTTTGGACTATGCTACCACTCTCCTTCTCAGATAATACCAACAACAGATAACAGAGAGAGATCCTCAATACACTGCTTACTAAAGTGGATTGCTCTGTGCCTTTTTGCTTAATACTCCAAATAATATGGAAGCTAAGCCCCAAATTTATATTATTACCTTAATGTTAATTTCTCTATTAGCTGTGTGCACATATATGATGTACGTGTATAATGTGTCCGCATTTTTGAGTATGGATGAGCCTGTGCCACAGCACACTTGGGAAAGTCAGAGGACAACCTGGAATGTAAGTCCTTCCCTTCCACTTTGTTTGACACAGTGTCTTGTTCACTGCTGCATACTCCAAGCTATATGTCTTCCCTGGCCCCCAGCTTCTGGCAATTCTCTGCCTCCTATGTTCCCATAGTGTTTGCTAGCCTTACAGACATGTGTAATATCAAATCCAACTTTTACATGGCTTCAGGGGATCTGAGCTCAGGTCATCTGGCTTGCATGGCAAAGTGCTTTACCCACTGAGCCCTACATTACTGGGGCTACATTTAAAAATAATAAAACCAAGAGCTAAAGATATAGCTCAGTGACTAAAAAAAGTACTGCTCTTGCCAAGAAACAAAATTGTTTCGTTTCTAGCACCTGTGTCAGGCAGCTCACAACTAACCTGTAACTGCAGTTTCAGGAGATGTGGTGTCCCCTAATTGGCCTCTGTGGGCACCTGCCCTCATGTGTGCATTCTCTCTCTTTTTATCTCTCTCTCTCTCTCTCTCTCTCAAAACAAACAAACAAATGCTCCTGTCCCTGAAGGGGTCCTTTCCCTTCCTGGATCTACTCACCCCTCCAGACCTGGTGGGGTTAATGTGCCACTCGACTCTCACCAGAGCAGCTTCCTTATACAGCAGATGGAGATTAACACAGAAACCCCCAAGTGGCCAATCAATGTGCAGAGAGCAGGAGGCTGCAGGGTGCTCATCCCTGAATAGGACACCTGTATCAGAGATCACTGCACAAAAGGGGCTGGAAAGATTGTAAGAGCTGGAGGTGGTGGATGACCATAAGGAAACAAGAGTTCTCCAGACAGCTGGTCCGTTACTCACATGAACTCACAGCAGTGGTGACAGCATGCACAAGTCCCATGCAAGCTCAAACCAGACAAAAATCCCAGCACAGACATGGGGAAGTGGGTAAGAAACCACAACCCAACCTGGGGAAATACTGGAACAGATGGCTGCTGGGAGGGGGAATGTCATTCTCTCTCTCTCTCTCTCTCTTTCTTTTTTTTTTTTTTTTTTTTTTGGTCTTTTTGAGACAGGAGCTCTCTGTAGCTCCAGCTGTCCCAAACTCACTACATAGACCAGGGTGGCTTTGAATTCACAAAGATTCACTTGCTTCTGCCTCCTGAGTGCTAGGATTAAAGGTGTGCACCACCACGCCCTGCTGAAAGTCATTCTCTTTTTAAGGTTGTGACTCTTAGTAAGTTAACCAGGCTCCAGTGGATGGACTCACACTGAAGGACATTTAGGGACACAAATTAGACTCTACAGACCATATAGAGTATATTAAGTTGGGCAGGAAGTATAGGGAAAGTACAGATCAGGGATCTAAATATAATCAAAATACAGTGTATGAAAATTGCAAAAATTCAATAAATTGAAAAAAAATAAAACTGGTAAAAACAAGCTAGGTATGGTGGTACATACCATTAATCCCAGAACCTGAGAGACAGAGACAGGCTCTTTGAGATGGAGGCCAGCCTGACATACTTAGTTTTCCTATAATCGTCACTGTCTCCAATCTTTTTCACTTTAAGGGTTAAAAATACAGGTCTAAAATGGCTGTTTTGGCACATGCCTGCAATCCCAGCACGGTGGCAGGAGGATTTTGAGTTTGGAGCTAGCAGACTACATAGTGAGACTCTGTTTGGAAAACAAGGACCTCGAGACATGACTTAGGTAAAGATGCTTACTAACGCCAAGCCTGACAACCTGGCTTGATTCCGTGTCCTATATGGTAGAAGGAGAGAACAGAGTCCCATAAAACAGCTAGTTATGTGCACCCTCAAGAAACTAAGGTACGAAGATCTGAATTAAGAGGACTGCCTGAACAATACAGAAAGGACCTGTTTCTAAAATAAATAAATGAATAAATAAATAAATCTAAAACCAGAAAACAAATGTCTAAACAACTCCACGTGTAGTCAGGGACAATTAAGATTGAATACCGGGCTGGAGAGATGGCCTAGCGGTTAAGAGCGCCGACCGCTCTTACAGAGGACCCGGGTTCGATCCCCAGCACCCACATGGCGGCCGAGAACCGTCTGAAACTCCAATTCCAGGAGAACTCCAGTTCCAGGGGAATCCGAGACCGCTTCCTGACCTGCCGCGGCGTTGCCGACACAGGTGGCACAACTTGCATTGCAGACAGTACAATTCATACACGATACAATAAATAACTAAAATTAATAAAAAAAAAAAAAAATTTAAAAAAAAAAAAAAAAAAAAAAAAGTGATGAATACCAGCAAATTAAGGAGCCTGAGAAGCCCTTAAGGTTTTCTTTTTTGTTTTTATTATTTTTTTTGGCCCCTAAATTTTTCAGTGTAAACAAAGAACTTACAGAATACATAAGGTTAAACATTTAACAAAACATTTTATACCTAAATAAGTCAGTTTTTTTTTTGGTCTTTTCCCAATCAGGGTTTCCTTGGCCCCAGCTGGTCCTGGACCACTCACTCTATGACCGGCTGCCGTCTTGAACGTCAGCAAAGATCCGCCTGCCTCTGCCTCCCAAGTGCTAGGATTAAAGGCGGTGGCCACCAGCCCCGCTACTGAATAAAATTTTCAGCTTCTAAAGGGAATCAACTAGAGAAGAAAAATCAGTCATGAAGTTGCTCATATATATATATATATATATTATTTATAATGACATAGAATAGTATAGACCCTAAATGTCCTATGATAATGGAGACATTGAAGAGATTTTTATTCAGGCTTCAAAGTATAGTTAGAACTGACTTGATATTTAATAATACTAAATAAAAAAATTTTTTTTGGTCTTCTTGAGACAGCGTCTCCCTTTGGCTCCAGCTGGCCTTGAACTCACAGAGATCCACCTGCCTCTGCATCCTGAATGCTGCAATTAAAGGCGCATGCTACCATGCCTGGCAATTATTTTTAGAATTGTTTCCTTATCTTTGATTTTGTTTTTCACATTTATTTGTTTGTGAGAGGGGGAGGTGTCTATGTGCTACAGCACCTGTGTGGACATCAGAGGACGACTTGTGGGTATGAGTTCACTCTTTACACTATGCCGATTCCAAGGACTGAACTCAGGCCACAAGGGTTGGCCTGCTGAGTACTTTTATCTGCTGAGTCATCTTGCCGGCCCTCCCTGTAATCATGAAAAGGTACTTATATTTTATAAGTACCCTTATATACATACTTAGGTTTATTTACAAGTAATATATATATATATATTTTTAATTTTTTATTTATTTCTGTATGTGTATGAATGTATTGTCTGCATGCAAGTTTGTGCACCCGTGTTGTGCAATGCCGCGGAGGTCAGAAGAGGGTGTCGGATTCCCCTGGAACTGGAGTTCTCCTGGAATTGGAGTTTCAGACGGTTCTCGGCCGCCATGTGGGTGCTGGGGATTGAACCCGGGTCCTCTGTAGGAGCGGTCGGCGCTCTGAACCGCTAGGCCATCTCTCCAGCACACAAGTAATATATTTTTGTATTTCCTTCAAAATATTCTAAGGAGATACTCCAAACATAAATACAATATGGTCAAGTACTGATATATGTTGAAGTAGAGAGGAAAGGGCCTGGACTTTATTTCTACTTTGCTTAAAAGTTTCTTTAACATGAAAAAGAGGAGGAAGTTGGGTATGATAATCGTAAGTCCACAGTATCAGCACTCAGGAGGCTGACAGCTATCACACACACACACACACACACACACACACACACACACACACACAAGCAAACAAAAAAGAACCAAGTTCTTGAGATTGAACCCCTATGCATATGATAGTCATAGTTAAATAAAGTGCATTAACAGCTCCTCAAGTAAAAGTGTTTGGCATATAAGCCTGATGACCTGAGTCTGATCCTCAGATCTCAAAATGGAATGGTAGAACTTACTCCTCACAGTTGTCCATGGACCTCCACAAGTATGCCATGCACCATCCCACTTGCACACACAATAATAAAATGTAAACTAAAAACATTTAGCAAGAAGTGTGTAAGTCAGGCATTGTGGCACATTTCTTTAGTCCTAGCACTTGAGAGGCAGAGGAAGATGAATCTCTGTAGGTCAGCCTGGTCTACAAAGCCAACTGGAGGCTACAATGAGACCCTGTCTGAGAGAGAGAGAGAGAGAGAGAGAGAGAGAGAGAGAGATAGGTAGGTGTGTAATAGTTTCAGCTGCTTACAGATAATAGGGAAAATGCTGAAGAAAAATTTCCCAACCAAATACAATTATATTAAGATGCCACAGTTTTTTCTTCTTTCCTTCTTTTTCAAATTTTACATTTTATGTATATGAATGTTTTGCCTGCATGTATGTCAGTATACAATGTGTAGGTGGTGCCTACAGAGGCCTGAAAAGGGTATCAAATCCCCTGGAACTGGAGTCACAGATGGTTGTTAGCCGCAATTTTGGTGTTGGGAACTGAATCCAGGTCCTCTCCAAGAGTAGCCTTTGTTCTTTTTTTTTTTTTTTTAATATATATATAGTGGTAATTTCTTTTTTTTATTTATTTATTAATAAAATATTTTATTGTTTTGTGTTTTTCATACATCACTTCTCAGTCCAATTTAGAAAAATTCCCTTTTCCATGTCCCCCACATCACCTCAGTTCAAGCATTCAAGCAGCCTTTGTTCTTAACCACTAAGCCAGTTCTCCGGCCACCTCAAATTTTTCTTTTTGTTTATTAGTTTGTTTGAGACCGGTTCTTAGTCTGGAATTCACTCTGAAGCCTGTACTGGCACTGAGCTTGTTGATCCTCTTGCCTCTGCATCCTGAGTGTGAGAATTGCAGACATGTACTACCATGCCCAGTCTCCAAATTATTAATAATAAATTCATATTACTTTGTGAAATATTTTATGTGTTTGGGAATTTCTGGACAAATTACTTTTACCTAACACTGTAGACAAAAAGTTAATCTTATGTTTTTTTTTAATTTTACAATTTATTTATTTATTTATTTATTTATTTATTTTTTATTTTATGTGTATGAATGTACTGTCTACATGTAGGTTTGTGCACCCTTGTTGTGCAATGCCGCGGAGGTCAGAAGAGGGTGTCGGATCCCCCTAGAACTGGAGTCAAAGACGGTTCTCAGCCGCCATGTGGGTGCTGGGAATTGAACCCAGGTCCTCTAGAAGAGCAGTCGGTGCTCTTAATCGCTAGGCCATCTCTCCAGCCCCTAATCTTGTTTTTTAAGATCATTTAACACCATCTCAGTCTATGAATAATGTAAATATGCTTACTAGGGCCTTGGGCTCCTCATGTAACCTAAGCATAGAGCTCCAATCTCTTATGAGCCTTCCTTGCCCTTGATCCAGAATAATGTGTGTGTACACACGTACTTGCACTGGCACATGTACTATGGTGTCATGCAAACACTGCAAGCAGCTGACATTCAGTGGTACTTGGAAGCATTTGTGCTTCTGTGTGCTGTTCTAGGGCTGCAGGGATCAAAAAGGACAAATTCTTTATCTGGTATGATAAGGACCTGCTTTTACTCCCCCATTTCATGCTGGACACATTATTTCTATGAAGAAAGAGCAAGGCCTGGGTTCTAGGTGAAATATGAAGGAACAGATTCTCAAAGTAGTTCAGGTCTAACTCTTAGTTAAAATAAATTCTAAGTGAGGCTGTGATTATTCAGTTATCATCTGTAATGTGGCATTTGCATAATTCCACATGTGTATGAATGCCTACATGTATGTATGTGTACCACATATGTGCCTTGTGGCCATAAAGGCCAGAAAAGGGCATCAGATCCTTTGAAACTGGAGTTACAGACAATTGTGAGCCTCCATGTGGGTGCTAGGAACCAAACTCTGGTCCTGTGCAAGAAGGGCTTCCACTGGCTGATCACTTTTGCTCTCCCACAAGTATCTTTAACAGACGGACGTGATCTTAAAAGACAGGGTCTCATGTAGCCAAGGGTAGCCTCAAACTTGCTATGTAACTGAGACTGGCCAGTCTGTGATCTTGTCTCGAAGAAAGAAAGGAGGGAAAGAAAATCAATCCTGGCTCAAGCTATCTTACTTAGCTAAGAGTAGTATCTGCCTAAAATTTTATCTCTATGCTAAAAACATTGATGTTCATTCCGTTTTTGTAAAAGCACATTACTATCATCATGAAATGTTTACAGGTTCCGAAAATAAACTGATTTATTAAGAAAAATAAAATGTGAGCTGGGTGTGGTGATGCCCATTTTCAATCCCAGCACTGGAGGGTTGGGGGAAGGCAGAGGCAGGCAGATCTCTGTGAGTTCAGGTCCAGCCTCATCTATATGGTAAGTTCTAAGCCAGTCAGTGCTGTATAATGAGACCCTGTAAGTGGGAATAGGAGAGTGATGTGAGAGTAATGGGATGAATACGATCAAAATACTTTATGCACATATGAAAATGTCATAATGATACCCATTATTATATATAATTAACATATGCTAAACAATTTTAAAAAAATTTTAAATTTTGAGCTTAGAAGAGTGCTTGCCTAATGTTCATGAAGCCCTGAGTTTGATCCCCAAAACCAAATAAAACTGGGTGTGGTAGCAGAACCTGTGATTCTAGCACTCAGAAGGCAGAGACAGAAGAATCAAGAAGTTCAAGGTCATCCTATATACAATTTGAGGCCTGTCTATATGAGATTCTGTCTCAAAACAAACAAACAAATAATCAAAAAATAAAACAAAAAAATCCTACAATAAAAAAGAAGAGAAAAAAATTTAAAAATCTGTCAACTGTTAACCATACCTGGCTTTGCAACTCTGGTCTCACAGGGTATGTACTTGGGTAGGGGGGCCTAGGTCGTGCAGAATTCCAGTAGTTGGAATTATAGCCAGGATATGGTGACTGGTCCTAAGGAAGAAAGGAAAATAAATTAATTTTAAATAAAATTTTATTGTTTTATTTTGAGACAGTTTCCCTATGTACTCTCAGCTGGCCTGAAGCATGGTGTGCTGGTCAAGGCTGGCCTCGAGCTTCTGACCTTCCTGCCTCTCCCTCTCCAGTGCTGGAATTACTGCTGTGTACCCACCACATCCCACTCACTTAAAAAATTTTTATATGGCTGGGTGTTGTACACCTTTAATCCTAGCATTTGGGAGGCAGAGGGAGGTGGACCTCTGTGAGATCAAGGCCAGCCTGGTCAACACAGCTTGAGTTCCAGACCAGCTGGGGCTACGAGGAGACTCTATCTCAAAAAAAATTTTTTATGTGCATGAATGTTTTGCCTACATGTATGTAGGTGTACCTGTGTGCGAGTACCTATGGAAGCCAAAAGAGGGCACTGGCTCCCTGGAACTGGAGTTAAGATTGGGTGCTGGATGCCATATGGGTGCTGGGAACAGAATTTAGGTTCTCTGGAGGAGCAGTAAGTGCTCTTAACTGCTGAGCCACCTCTCCAGTTATCCCCCAACTCATTTTTAGTAACAGATAGCAATATAGACACCTCTAACAAGAAGCAGGATTATAAGCATAAAAAGGGACAACAGAAAAAAATGAAACCCTAGAAAAAAAGCAATTATAGTCATTGTTAAATATTATATAGTAAATCACATGCCTTGGAACAAAAGAACTATTGTTCATATGCAGTATAGAAATATCACCATTCCAAATGAGGCATAAAAAGGCTTCTATATCAAGATGATTAGCAAAACTAGAGACATTAGTTTGCCTTTATCCATTTCTTTTTTTTTTCCCCCTTTATCCACTTCTAACTCATCATGTAGGCTGAGCATTCCTAAAGATCTGAAGTAGAAACTGCTCTAGTCTCGATGTTTTGAGTATTTACATGACATCCTAGGAGAAGAAATCTACCTCTGACCTTATGTGATGAGCTGCAGTCAAAATGCAGCACTGCGGTAGAGCATTTAATTCTAGCACTTATAGGGCAGAAGCAAACAGATCTCTGTGAGATTCAGGCCAGCCTGGTCTACATAGTGAGTTCCAGGCCAGCTGGGGCTAGAGGGAGATCCTTTCTGAAAAGGTCCTAAATAAATAAATAAATAAATAAATAAATAAATAAATAAATGCAAATAAATGTGTAATTTTTTTTAATCCCAAACATGGAATACTTCTAGTCCCAAGCAGTTCAGATATGAGATATTCAACCTGGATTGCCTTAGTTTGTTCAGCAAACATTATTTGTTACTACTTAGAATAATATTTACTTAAAAACTTTGGAACATAAACTATTACTATTCAAGTTTAGTACAAGTTCATGCTTCTGTAATACCTTTCCTTACCTGGCATTTTTGTTATTTGTCAGCTTGATACAAATTAGAGTCACCTGAGAACTGCCTACATCAGACTGGTTTGTGGGGCATTTTTTTCATTGCTAATTGACTTATGATGGCCCAGCTCACTGAGGATGATATCATCCCTAGGCAGGTGGGCCTGGGCTGAAAGAAACTGAATGTGAGCCTCCAGCAAGCAAGGGAGCAGCACTCTTCCATAGCTCCTGCCTATCTCCCTCAATGTTAACTACTAGGACACCACATACTCTAGCTTTTCCAGTATTCTTTCCTATGGCTAACTTTCTGTGTGGAGCTTGTAACTCCAGTGTCAGCAACTGCTACAGAACAATTACTAAATGAAGGAGTAAGTCTAGCTATGATCATATCTCTTTGGCCTTTGTCTTCAACTAAATTGCAATAAACCAATAAACTGTGGTAATAGCTCCCTAGAACAACTTTCCAAGTTTTCATAGCACAGATTGGTTTAATACATAATTTGTTATTTGGTGAGTTATTTTCCTTTGAAATTTATAGTTTAGGCTCACAATAAACCGTTTTTTTAACTTATTCTTGTATGTGTATAAATGTACTGTCTGCATATAGGTTTGTGCACCTGTGTCGTGCAATGCCGCGGAGGTCAGAAGAGGGCGTCGGATTCCCCTGGAACTGGAGTTAAAGATGGTTCTCAGCCACCATTGTGGGTGCTGGGGATCAAACCCGGGTCCTCTGCAAGAGCAGTCGGTGCTCTTAACCACTAGCCCCAATGTGTGTAGCATTTCTAAGCTGTTGCCACTGCTCTTGCTTGTCCATCATAACTAGATGGTAGAACCCTGTTGCTGAAGGCACCACACACTTTGTAGGACATAGAGAAATCAAGGTTAAACTGGTTGGAGGTTCTTCCGGTATAGACTGATAGGAGAAAACCATCAACAACAGTCTTACACAGATGCAGACCCTTCATGTTACACTATCAAATCTGCCTGGCAAAATATGTGCCCACGTTTGTAATGGTGGTGTGGGTATTAATAGGGTTAACCAACCACTTTCTGCTTGGATTTGAGTCCTATTCAATCTTCACAGCTGTTACCCCACTTTCATCAGTTGCACTCTCCCAGCAGCTCAGGGTTCTCTTAATTTTTTTTTTTATATAACTACTTATTTATGTGAGTGTGTGGATGGGTGCATTGCCAATGGACAAACTGGTAGAATACTTACTTGCCCAGCATGCACGCAACTCTGGGTTTAATCCCTAGTACTGGAAGGGGGAAAAAACTTTAAACTTAGCTGGGAGTGGTGATGCATGCCTTTAATCCCAGCACTCCGGGAGGCAGAAGCAAGGCAGATCTCTGTGAGTTCAAGGCCAGCCTGGAGCTACAGGGAGACACTGTCTCAAAAAAAAAAAAGGGCTGGAAAGATGGCCTAGCGGTTAAGAGCGCCAACTGCTCTTGCAGAGGACCCGCGTTCAATCCCCAGCACCCACATGGTGGCTGAGAGCCCTCTTTAACTCCAGTTCCAGGGGAACACGACACCCTCTTCTGACCTCCGCGGCATTGCATGACACGGGTGCACAGACCTGCATGCAGACAGTACATTCATACACATAAAGAATAAATTTAAAAATATTTTTAAAAAAGATGAAACTAGAGAGCTGCTTATGTTTTCTCTAACTAGTGGATACTGCATTTAAACTGGGTTTGGTTTCTGCAAATCGAGAGAAATGAGGGCACAGATTGTGTAGAGGACAGTGGTGGTGAAACCCAGCCTTCTGCTGGGGATTTAGGTTTTGGTTCATCACCTCTGGGATGAGTCAGTTTCATTCTTTGTCTTCTCATCTCTTTACTCATGGATTCAAATTCTTGGTAGAGTGTAGATGTCTAATAACTCAGGAATGAGAACCTTGGTTTGATCTTCAACACAACAAAACTAACAAATGAAAAGCCTGCTTTAAAGGAAATAAAAAGGCCTCTGAAGGCACCTGCACTCAATTGCACAGAAAGAAGAGGGAGGGAGGGTCTTTCGGAAAAAAAAAAAAATTGATAGTGTGGGACTAGCAAGATGGTGGCTGAGTGGGGCAAAGGGCTTGCCATCAAGTCTGATGTTCTCAGTTCAATCCCTGGAACACGAAGGAGGAAGAAAAGAATCCTGCAATCTGTCCTCTGACTTCCACATCCATGCCATGACATGCTATGTCCATGAAGGGAGGGACAAGGGGAGGGAGGGAGCCAGAGAGACAGCTCAAGTGATTAAGAGCACTTGATGGTCCTGCAGAGGACCTGGGTTTGGTTACTAGCAAGCACATCAGTTGACCTGTAACTCTAGTTCCAAGGGATCAGTATTTGTTACTTCTCTGTTGCTATGATTAAAATACTGTGACCAAGGGAACTTATAGAAGAAATAGTTTTTTGAACTCATGGTTTCAGAGGAATTAGACTCTGTCATGGTGGAAAAGGTAGCAGGAGCAGGCACAGGATGCAGAAAGCCTAGAAATCTGGCAAGGCTTAAGAACACTCAAAGCCTGCCCCAGTGACATGCTTCCTTCAGCATTTCACACCTCCTAAAGCCTCCCAAAACAGCGCTACCAACAGGAGACAAAACATCAAAATACTTGGAGCCTAGGGGGATATTCTCAAACTACCATACCATGGGGAGCTGACCCCCTTCCCTGGCCTCTGTGGGCACTGCATGCATGTGGTGCACATACAGACAACCAGGCACACACACATACACATAAACAAAATTTTGAAAGAAAGAAAATAAAATTTTTTAATAAAAATTGACAGTGAAACAAGGACATTTCAAGGCATGTACAAACTAAGCCAGCCCCAAGCCAGCACCACAGAAGATACTTAAAAGGAACAAGATACAGGGAGAATAAAGAAAGTTTTAAATTCTGACAGCACGGGAAAGAAGAAATTTCATGAGAAAAACAGATCAACAAAGAAGAACCAAAAAGAAAAATTTACCATGTTTGACAAAATAAACCAACAAACAATAATCCAACCAACCAGAAAAACAATTAACCTTAAAGGAATTAGGAGACCTCTCCCAACAATAACCTTATGTGTAAACGGTCTCAACTAACCAAGAAAGAGATGCAGACTAGCAGACTGGATTAAAAGACAAGCTCTGGCCTCCTGGTGCTCAGCACAGGCTGTGTTTCTACACTGACTGTATAGAAAGAGGAGTCAGAGCAAACCCACCCCATGTACACCACAGCCTAGGCCACTGTGCCTGATCTGTATCGTGAATGGGGAGACATGGAAAAAAAAAAAAAAAAAAATGTCAGTATAATATTTTTTCCAAATTTGGGATCAATCTCTGTCCTGTAAATATCCACTTTGTATGAAACTTTGTGCTTCCTAGCAGAGATTTTAATTTTAGGGATGTTACATTCCTGAATGTGCTTCTTTGCTGTTTTTCAAGACAGGGTCTCTAAGTAGCCGCAGCTGGCCTAGAACTGTGTAAACCAGGCTGGCCTCCTGCTCTCAGAGCTCAGCCTGCTTCTCCCTTTCTTTAGCTGGAACTAAAATGGTGTGCCATGTAGGTCTGGCACATATTCACTTATAATTGAACAAAAATGTCAAAACTGGACCTGGGATGTGGGTCTGTGGCTAAACAGGTGTGCTATATATGCCTGTCATAAATTCACTTATAACTGAACAGAAATGTCAAAACTGGAATAGAGATGATGGTCAATGCCTCAAAACTCACTTTTCGTTCTCTGGGCTCTGTCTCTAGCACCACAAAACCGAAGGTAAAAGAAAACCCATATTGAATTCTAAACCTTTCACCATCTATGTTAAAATTTTCCTAAAATATGAGTTATCNCTGTGATCTTGTCTCGAAGAAAGAAAGGAGGGAAAGAGAAAATCAATCCCTGGCTCAAGCCTATCTTACTTAGCTAAGAGTAGTATCTGCCTAAAATTTTATCTCTATGCTAAAAACATTGATGTTCATTCCGTTTTTGTAAAAGCACATTACTATCATCATGAAATGTTTACAGGTTCCGAAAATAAACTGATTTATAAGAAAAAATAAAATGTGAGCTGGGTGTGGTAGATGCCCATTTTCAAATCCCAGCACTGGGGGTTGGGGAAAGGTCAGAGGCAGGCAGATACTGCTGTGAGTTTAAGGTCCACCTATCTATATGGTAAGGTTCTAAGCCAGTCAGTGCTGTATAATGAGACCCTGTAAGTGGGAATAGGAGAGTGATGTGAGAGTAATGGGATGAATGACGATCAAATATACATTTATGCACATATGAAATGGCATAATGATACCCAATTATTTATATAATTAACATATGCTAACAATTTTAAAAAATTTAATTTTGAGGCTTAGAAGAGTGCTTGGCCAATGTTTCATGAGCCCTGAGTTTGATCCCCAAAACCAAATTAAAACTGGGTGTGGTATCAGAACCTGTGATTCTGCCACTCAGAGGCAGAGACAGAAGGATCAGAAGTTTCAAGGTCATCCATATACAATTTGAGGCCTGTCTTATATGAGGAGATTCTGTCTCAAAACAAAACAAACAAATACTCAAAAAATAAAACACAAAAAATCCTAACAATAAAAAGAAGAGAAAACAAATTTAAAAATCTGTCAACTGTTAACCATACCTGGCTTTGCAACTCTGGTCTCACAGGGTATGTACTTGGGTAGGGGGGCCTAGGTCGTGCAGAATTCCAGTAGTTGGAATTATAGCCAGGATATGGTGACTGGTCCTAAGGAAGAAAGGAAAATAAATTAATTTTAAATAAAATTTTATTGTTTTATTTTGAGCCAGTTTTTCCTCTATTAACTCTCAGCTGGCCTGAAGCTATGGTGGTGCCTGGTTCAAGCTGGCCTCGAGCTTCTGACTTTCCTGCCCTCCCTCTCAGGTGTGGAATTACTGCTGTGTACCACCACATCCCACTCACTTAAAAAATTTTTATATGGGCTGGTGGTTGTAACACCTTAATCCTAGCATTTGGGAGGCAGGGCAGGTGAACTCAGATCCCAGCCTGGTCTACAAACACAAAAGCCGAACAGTTAGTTCCAGACCAGTTGGGGCTACGGGAGCACTCTATCTCAAAAAAAATTTTTTATGTGTGCATGAATGTTTTTGCCTACATGTATGTAGGTTGTACCTTGTGGCAGTACGCTATGGAAGGCCAAAAGAGGGCACGGCTCCCTGGAACTGGAGTTTAAGATTGGGTTGCTGTGATGCCATATGGGTGCTGGGAACAGAATTAGGTTCTCTGGCAGGAGCATAAAGTGCTCTTAAACTTGCTGAGCCACCATCTCCAGTTATCCCCCAACTCATTTTTAGTAACAGATAGCAATATAGACACCTCTAACAAGAAGCAGGATTATAAGCATAAAAAGGGACAACAAGAAAAAAATGAAACCCTAGAAAAAAAGCAATTATAGTCATTGTTAAATATTATATAGTAAATCACATGCCTTGGAACAAAAGAACTATTGTTCATATGCAGTATAGAAATATCACCATTCCAAATGAGGCATAAAATGCGTCTATACAAATGGGGGGGGGAAAAAATTAGATAGCAAAACTAGGCGACATTAGTTTGCCTTTAATCCATTTCTTTTTTTTTCCCACCTTTATGCCAACTTCTAACT
The DNA here is from genome assembly GCA_009823505.1 of Rhizomys pruinosus. Lineage (NCBI taxonomy): Eukaryota > Metazoa > Chordata > Mammalia > Rodentia > Spalacidae > Rhizomys > Rhizomys pruinosus. The sequence continues at coordinate 1,778,715 of VZQC01014390.1, read as the reverse complement.
CATCATGTAGCCTGAGCATTCCTAAGATCTGAAGTAGAAACTGCTCTAGTCTCGATGTTTTGAGTATTTACATGACATCCTAGGAGAAGAAATCTACCTCTGACCTTATGTGATGAGCTGCAGTCAAAATGCAGCACTGCGGTAGAGCATTTAATTCTAGCACTTATAGGGCAGAACAAACAATTATTCTCTGTGAGATTCAGGCCAAAGCCTGTGTCTACTACGAGTTTGGAGTTTCCAGGCCCAGCTGGGGCTAGAGGGAGATTCTTCTAAACGAAAAAAAATCCTAAATAAATAAATAATAAATAATAAATAAAATAAATAAATGCAAATAAAATGTGTAATGTTTTTTTTAATCCACAACATGGAATCACTTCTAGTCCCAAGCGTCAGATATGAGATATTACAAACCCCTGGATTGCCTTAGTTTGTTCAGCAAACATTATTTGTTACTACTTAGAATAATATTTACTTAAAAACTTTGGAACATAAACTATTACTATTCAAGTTTAGTACAAGTTCATGCTTCTGTAATACCTTTCCTACCTGCATTTTTGTTTTTGTTAGCTTGATACAAATTAGAGTCACCTTAGAACTGCCTCACATCAGACTGGTTGTGGGGCATTTTTTTTCATTGCTGAATTGACTTATGATGGCCCAGCTCACTGAGGATGATATGCATCCCTAGGCGTGGGCCTGGGCTGAAAGAAACTGAATGTGAGCCTCCAGCAAGCAAGGGAGCAGCACTCTTCCATAGCTCCTGCCTATCTCCCTCAATGTTAACTACTAGGACACCACATACTCTAGCTTTTCCAGTATTCTTTCCTATGGCTAACTTTCTGTGTGGAGCTTGTAACTCCAGTGTCAGCAACTGCTACAGAACAATTACTAAATGAAGGAGTAAGTCTAGCTATGATCATATCTCTTTGGCCTTTGTCTTCAACTAAATTGCAATAAACCAATAAACTGTGGTAATAGCTCCCTAGAACAACTTTCCAAGTTTTCATAGCACAGATTGGTTTAATACATAATTTTATTTGGATGAGTTATTCCTTTGCAATTTATAAGTTTGGCTCACAAATAACCGTTTTTTTAAACTCTTCTTGTACTGTGTATAAAACTGTACGTCTCAAGATGGTTTGTGCCCTGTGTCGTGCCAATGCCGCGGAGTCAGAAGAGGGCAGTCGGATTCCCCCTGCCGAGCCTTGAACTCGAAGCTTACAGATCGGTCTCAGCCACGATGTGGGTGATGGGGATCAAACCCCCCGGTCCTCTGCCGACACGCCAGTCCGGTGCCTTAACCACTACGCCCCAACCTGGGTGTAGCAGTTTCTACGCTGTTGCCACTGCTCGTGCTGTGTCCCTCAGAACTAGATGGTAGAAACCCGTTTGCGAAGGCACCACACACTTTTGTAGGACATAGAGAAATCAAGGTTAAACTGGTTGGAGGTTCTTCCGGTATAGACTGATAGGAGAAAACCATCAACAACAGTCTTACACAGATGCAGACCCTTCATGTTACACTATCAAATCTGCCTGGCAAAATATGTGCCCACGTTTGTAATGGTGGTGTGGGTATTAATAGGGTAACCAACATTTCTGCTTGGATTTGAGTCCGTATTCAATCTTCATCACTGGTTACCCACACACTTCATCAGTTGCACTCTCCCAGCAGCTGCAGGGTTCTCTTTAATTTTTTTTTTTCTATAACTACTTTCTTTATTAGTGTGTGGATGGGTGCATTGCCAATGGACAAACTGGTAGAATACTTACTTGCCCAGCATGCACGCAACTACTGGGTTTAATCCCTAGTATGGAAGGGGGAAAAAACTTTTAAAAAAAAAAACGGGTGGGATGCATGCCTTTAATCCCAGCACCCGGGAGGCAGAAGCAAGAGCAGATCTCTGTGGTGCAAGCCACTGGAGGACTCCACGGGAGACCCACTGTCTCAAAAAAAAAAAAGGGCTGGAAGATGGCCTAGCGGTTAAGAGCGCCAATGCTCTTGCAGAGGACCGACCGCTTTCAATCCCCAGCACCCACACTGTGGCTGAGAGCCCTCCCCCCCCCCTTTTAACTCCCATTCCAGGGGAACCGACACCCTCTCTGACCTACGCGGCATTGCATGACACGGGCACCGCCCTGCAGCAGACAGTACATTCATACCACATAAAGAATAATTTAAAAATATTTTTAAAAAGATGATGAAACTAGAGAAGTGCTTATTGTTTTCTCTAACTAGTGGATACTGCATTTAAACTGGGTTTGGTTTCTGCAAATCGAGAGAAATGAGGGCACAGATTGTGTAGAGGACAGTGGTGGTGAAACCCAGCCTTCTGCTGGGGATTTAGGTTTTGGTTCATCACCTCTGGGATGAGTCAGTTTCATTCTTTGTCTTCTCATCTCTTTACTCATGGATTCAAATTCTTGGTAGAGTGTAGATGTCTAATAACTCAGGAATGAGAACCTTGGTTTGATCTTCAACACAACAAAACTAACAAATGAAAAGCCTGCTTAAGGAAATAAAAGGCCTTCTGAAGGCACCTGCACTCACATTGCACAGAAAGAAGGAGGGAGGGAGGGTCTTTCGGAAAAAAAAAAAAAATTGGATCGTGTGGGACAGCAGATGGTGGCTGAGTGGGGCAAAGGTGCTTGCCATCAAGTCTGATGTTCTCAGTGTCAATCCCGGAACCACAAGGAGGGGAAAGAAAAGAAATCCTTGCATCTGTCCTCTGACTTCCACATCCACTGCCATGGACATTGCTTATGTCCATGAATGGGGAGGGACAGAAGGGGAGGGAGGGAGCCGAGAGACAGCTCAAAGTGATTAAGAGCACTTGATGGTCCTGCAGAGGACCTGGTTTGGTCTACTAGCACGCACACGGAGTTCAGTTGAACCTGTAACTCTAGTTTTCCAAGGGTCAGTATTTGTTCTACTTCTCATGTTTTTGCTATGATAAAATCACTTGACCACGGGAACTTAGAGAAGAAATAGTTTTTGAACTCCATGGTTTGCAGAGGAATTAGACTCTGTCATGGTGGAAAAGGTAGCAGAGCAGGCACAGGGATGCAGAAAGCCTAGACATTAGGCCAAAGGCCTTAAACTACTAAGCCTGCCCCAGTGAATGATGCTATTCCTTGCCCAAAGCATTGCTCACACCTCCTAAAGCCTCCCAAAAAACAGAGCGCTAAAAACAGGAGACAAAACAGCAATACTTGGAGGCCTAGGGGGATATTCTCCAAATCACCTACCACTAGGGCAGCTGACTCCCCCCTGGCCTCTGTGGGCACTGCATGACATTGTGCACATCAACACAAAATAAAAAAAAGGCACACACAACATACACATAAACAAAATTTTAAAGAAAGAAAATAACAATTTTTTATAAAAAATTGACAGTGAAACAAGGACATTTCAAGGCATGTACAAACTAAGCCAGCCCCAAGCCAGCACCACAGAAGATACTTAAAAGGAACAAGATACAGGGAGAATAAAGAAAGTTTTAAATTCTGACAGCACGGGAAAGAAGAAATTTCATGAGAAAAACAGAACAACAAGAAGACAAACAGAAAAAATTTACGCATGTTTTGACAAAATAAACCACAAAACAAAATCCAACCAACCAGAAAAACATTAACCTTAAAGGAATTAGGAGACCCTCCCACACAATAACCTTATGTGTAAACGGTCTCAACTAACCAAGAAAGAGATGCAGACTAGCAGACTGGATTAAAAGACAAGCTCTGGCCTCCTGGTGCTCAGCACAGGCTGTGTTTCTACACACTGACTGTATAGAAAGAGGACGCAGAGCAAACCCACCCAATGTACACCCAGCCTAGGCCACTTGTGCCTGGTCTGTATTGTGAAGGGAGACATGGCAAAAAAAAAAAAAAAAAAAGACAAAGCTCCAAACTCTGTTATCAATCCTACCAGTAAAGACATCAATAGACTAAGAGTTTTGAATGGTAAGAAGTCAATCTATCAAGTGAATAGACTCCAAAACCAAGGTAGTTGGTCATATTATCAAAGCAAAATTAGTGAGAAGAGATAAAGAAGGCAACTGCATTTAAAATTTTTTTTTTATTTTCTTATGTATATGAATGTACTGTCTGCATGTAGGTTGGTGTACCCATGTCATGCAATGCTGCAGAGGTGAGAAGAGGGTGGATTCCCCTGGAACTGGAGTTAAAGACGGTTCTTAGCCGCCACATGGGTGTTGGGAATCAAATCCAGGTCCTCTGCAAGAGCAGTCGGTGCTCTTAACCACTGAGCCATCTCTCCAGCACCCCCCCATCCCCAGGCAAATGCATTTTAAAATCAAGAGAACAATTCATCAAGACTACATAACAACTGGGCATGGCAGTACCCGCCTTTAATTCTTGCTTTAGGAGGAGAGGCAGGCTGTGAATCCTCGTATGTTTGCAGCCAGTATAGGGTTAACAAAGCAAGTTCTTGGGCTGGAGAGATGGCCTGAGCGGTTAAGAGCACCGACTGCGTCTGAGAGGAGTCCAGCGATCCCCAGCACCCACATGGCGGCGGAGCACCGCTCGACGCCAGGTCCAGTGGGAATCCGACACCCTCGTCGTCGACGCCTCGGCAGTTGCACAACACGGGTGCACAAAACCTACATGCGGACAGTACATAATACACATTGAGAAATAAAAAAAAAATTAAAAAAACAAAGCACGGAGTCAAGCGCAAGAGAGACAGTAGAGACCGGGTCGAAAAAAAAAAAACAAAGAGAAAGAGAGATAGACGGAAATGGGCAGACGGGCAGTTAATTTCAAAATAACCCCACATAGACTAAACGGCCGTAGGTCCCAAAATAAACAACCAGTGAGGGGCGTTCAAACTCCAGGCGCATCACGTAAATCATCTAAATCAAAGAAACTTGAGAATTAAACCATAGATCAAACAGACTTAACAAATATATACAGAATATTCCATCTAACAGATAATGGAATATGCATTCTAAGACAAAAAAGCAATTCCTAACAATAGAAAAGAATTAAAATAATTTTTGTATCTTGAGTCTAAAGAGATGGATGAGTGGTTAAGAGCACTTGCTATTCTTCCAGGACCAGAATTGGGTTTTCAGCACCCACAGGGTAGCTAGCAACCATCCTTAACCCCAGTTCCAGGGGACCCACACCTCTCTGTAACACTCTTCTGGGCATCTCTGGCACTGCATGCATGTGGTGCACTTACACACATACAGGTAAAACATTCATAAAAAAAAAATAACACCTAAAAAAATATTTAAAGAAAAAAAAATAACATCTGCCGGGCGTGGTGGCGCACACATTTAATCCCAGCACTAGAGGCAGAGGCAGGTGGATCCTTTGTGATGTCAAGGCCAGGCCTGGTACCTACAGCAGTGAACTCTAGGCTGCGGGTGCTACAGGAGAACCCTGTCTCTGAAAAGACCCAAAACAAAAAAAAAAAAAAAAAAAAGAGGGTAATAAAATCCAGGAGTGATGGCATATGCCTATAATCCCAGTGCTTCAGAGGTAGAAGTAGGAGAAGCAGGACTTTAAGGACAGCCTTGGCCACACAGCAAGTTCAAGGCTAGCCTAGACTACATTAGACTCTTAAGTAAATAGGGTTGGTGTGGTGGTACATACCTTCAATCCCAGTATTTGGGAGGCAGAAGCAGGCAGATCTCTGTGAGTTGGAAGCCAGCTGGTAGCAAGTTCCCAAGCCAGTGAGGGCTACACAGTAAGATCCTAGTTCAAAAACCCAAACCAAAACCAAACCAAACCAAAACAAAACAAAACAAAACGGGACCAGGTGAAATGGCTCAGTGGATAAAGGCAATTGTACTCAAGCCTGAACACCTGAGTTTTATGCCCAGGATTCACATGGTGGAAGTAGCATTAAGTTGTCCTGATATCTGCAAGTGCACAATAAATATAATAATAATAGTAATAATAAAAAGAGATTTTTGAGGGCTGGAGAGGGCTCAGTGGTTAAGAGTATTGACTGTTCTTGCAGAGGACCTAGGTTTGATTCCCAGCACCCACATGGCAGCTAACAATTGTCCATAACTCCAGTCCCAGGGGACCTGACGCCCCTTTCTGATGTCTGTGGGCATTGCATGACATGGATGTACTTACATACATGCAGGCAATATACTCATGCACGCAAAATAATAATAATAATAATAATAATAATAATAATAATAATAATAATAATAAAATTAGCTGGGTGTGGTAGAGCATGCCTTTAATCCCAGCACTCGGGAGGCAGAGGCAGGTGGATTTCTGTGAGTTCAAGGCCAGCCTGGTCTACAGAGTGAACTCTAGGCCTGCTGGGACTAAAGGAGACCCTGTCTCAAAAAAATACAAAAAAAAAAGTGAGAGTGAGAGTGAGAGAGAGAGAGAGAGAGATATGTTGAAATTGAGGGAGACAAAAAGAGAAATAGAATACATGAAAGCACATGAGGGAGCTGTCTGAGAGAACTAAGGTAGGCTGGATAGTTTCTTTTGGTAACCTGACACACCAGGGAATAAGGACCCTCAAGTAGGGAACTGCTTCTGTTGAACTGTCTTGTAGGAATGCCTGTGAGCCATTTTTTTTTTTTTCTTTTGTGAAGTGGGAGAGCACAACCCAGTGTGGGGGTTGCCACCCTTGGGCAGGTGGTACTGGATTATATAAGAAAACAGAGGCTGGCCATGGTAGAGCACACCTTTAATCCCAGGGGTCTGGAGGCAGAGGTAGAAGGGTCTCTGTTGTGAGTTCAAGGCCAGCCTGGTCTACATAGTAAGTTCCAGGCCATCTGGGGCTACAGAGAAATCCTGTCTCCAAAACAACAAAAAAAGGGAGGGAGGAAAAGAAGGAGAGAGGAAGAAAGCAGGCAGAAGCCCAGGCTTGGAAGCAAGCCAGTAAGCAGCATTCCTCCACAGTCTATGCTTGAGTTCCAGGTCCTACTCTGACTTCCCTTGGTGATGGACTGTGATCTAGGAGGTGTAAGATGAAATAAACCCTCTCCTCTCCAAGTTGCTTTGGGATTTATCACACCAGCAAAGAAGCAAAACTAGAACAGAAGGAGACTGGCAAAAAAGGGAGTGAGGAAGGGGAGGGCAGTGAGGGGGGATAAATAAGAATAAAATATGATGATATAGGTAGGAAAATGTCACAATGAAACATTTCTCTGCATGCTAAATAAAAAAATAATTTTGCCAGGAGTGGTGGCACATGCCTTTAATCCTATCACTCAGGAGGCAGAAGCAGGTAGATCTCTGTGAGTTCAAGGCCAGCCTGGTCTACAGAGTGAGTTCCAGGACAGCTGGGGCTACAGGGAGACCCTGCCTTGAAAAGACCAAATAATAATAATAATAATAATAATAATAATAATAATAATAATTTTTAAAAAGGACACACACACACAAAGATTAATATCTGTATCTTAGTTGTGGCAGTACTTACATAATTATAGGCTCTTTCACAACTCAAGAAACTTAACCTAACAAGTATTTCATAGGAAAGTGGCTAAAGTTACTGTTTCCCATGAACTACGAAAATAATAAATTCATGCACATAACTCTAAGCTTTTAAATTATCGACTAAAATGCAAACTAAAACAAAAGTAATAAAAGTCTTATAGTCACCAAATCAGGGTCTTACAATCTTTCTGCCCCCTCTTCTCCAATCCCTGAGCCTTGGGAGGCAGAAATTTGATAAGGTGTCCTATTCAGAGATAAGCACTATGCAGCCTCTTATTCTCTGTGTATTAGTCAGTTGTGGGTTTCTGTGTTAATCACCATCTACTGCATAAGGAAACTTTGCTGGTGAAAGCTGAGAGATGCATTCATCTATAAGTATAACAATAGGTGATTAAGAATCAGTTTAATACAATAACTATTTTTTTTTTTTTTTTTTTTTTGGTTACTTTTTTGGTCTTTTTGAGACAGGGTCTCCCTGTAGCCCCAGCTGTCCTGGAACTCAACTCTGTAGACCAGGCTGGCCTTGAACTCACAAAGATCCGCCTGCCTCTGCCTCCCAAGTGCTAGGATTAAAGGCGTGAGCCACCACGCCCGGCTAATACAATAACTATTTAGCAGAAAACTAGTATTAGGCTTTCCCCTGTCCTATAAACCTCTATGTCAGGGGGCTGGAGAGATAGCCTAGTAGTTAAGAGCGCCGACTGCTCTTGCAGAGGACCTGGGTTCGATCCCAGCACCCACATGGCAGCTGAAAACCGTCTTTAACTCCGGTTCCAGGGAATCCGACGCCCTCTTCTGACCTCTGCGGCATTTCACAACATGGGTGCACAAACCTGCATGCAGACAGTACATTCATACACACAGAAGATAAATTAAAAAAAAAAAAAAAAAAAACACCTCTATGTCGGTTCCTAAGCCTATCAATGGCAGGTATGGGCTCTATCCTATGAAGTAGACCTTAAATCCAATTAGAGAGTGGCTTGTTACTCCCATGCCACTATTGAACTGATGAGCTTATTTCGCCAGGCCAGTTGTTGCTGTATTTCACACAATTCACAGCTGGCTAAGGTTGATTATTTCTTTTCTTCTGGTAAAATGCATAGCACCTCCCAGCACTAGCCAGTAGAGACGAGGCTTTGGAGTCAGCACAGCTTGATTTCTCTTTTTTTTTTCTCTACAGCTCTATGTGTACTATCTTCCAGTAATAGGGTTTACCATCAAGTTCTGGTGGGGAACCAAGAGCAGGGGCAATGGCCAGTATTTTTTGAGGGTCCATGGTAACTCTAGTTAATAGCTACCAGAGAGGAGTCCATTCCTAGCATTGAGGTTTTTTTTTTTTTTGTTACTAGAAGCATATGAAGAAGGAAAGGATACTATTAGAGTAAGTAAGGTTAAATGGGGTTGGGGAATAGAAGGGCAAGGAAGAGAAGGGAGCATGGGAAGGATAAGTAACACTAAAGGTCTTTAAAAAAACAAAAAAAACCCGCCGTGGAGCTGGAGAGAGATGGCTCAGTGGTTAAGAGCACTGGATGCTCTTGCAGAGGACCTGGGTTCCATCCAACACCCACACGGTGGCTCTCCTTTCCTCATAGTGGTTAAATACTGTTAACTCCAGTTCCAGGGATCCAATGCCCTCTTCTGCCCTCTGAAGGCATTACACAACATGGGTGCAATTACATACATGCAGACAATACACTCTCACACATAAAATTTAAGAAATTATATAGAACTTGGGGGCTGGAGAGATGGCCTAGCAGATAAGAGCACCGACTGCTCTTGCAGAGGACCTGGGTTTGATCCCCAGCACCCACATGGCGGCTGAGAACCATCTGTAACTCCAATTCCAGGAGAACTCCAGTTCCAGGGGAATCGAGAACCCTTTCTGACCTCTGCAGCATTGCACGACACGGGTGCACAAACCTACATGCAGAGAGTACACTCATACAAATACAAAAATAAAATAATTAAAATATACATATAAAATTTTTTTTAAATATATAGAACCTGCAGTATAGAAAGTTTTTATTCTTTTTTTAAACTTTTTTAAAAATTTTATTTATTTTTTATGTGTATGAATGTACTGCTGCATGTAGGTCTATGCACCTGTGTCGTGCAATGCCACGGAGGTCAGAAGAGGGTGTCGGATTCCCCTGGAATTGGAGTTTCAGACGGTTCTCAGCCGCCATGTGGGTGCTGGGGATCGAACCTGGGTCCTCTGCAAGAGCAGTTGGCGCTCTTAACCGCTAGGCCATCTCTCCAGTCCCACTACAGAAACTTCTTAAATTACCTACATTATAAAAAGAGATTAAAAGGTACCAAGGATAGTGTTACACTCCTTTAATCCCAGCACTTGGGAGGCAAAGGCAGGCAGATCTCTGTGAGATTAAGGCCAGCCGGTTCTACATCTCCAGTTCTAGGCCAGCTCTGGCTACAGGAAGACCCTGTCCAGAAGAAAAAGAAAAAGAGAAAGAAAGAGAGAGTGAGAGAGAGAAAGCACTAAAAGGAGTAACTCCAACAGGGGGACACTGCCCTTTTCTGAAGTTTCTTTCTTAAATCCTGATTCCCAGTTGAAAATGATCATTTTCTCTTTGACTAAAAAACTTCTTGAACAGTTTATACTAATTGTCTTCTCATTCAAATCTCCCATTCATTACCTTACTACTTCCTTAAACTCCCACCACTAAAATCAAGAGTATTACTGTGTGTGAGAGGGGGCATGCATGCATGTACATGTGTGTTCCCCCATGGAAAGCCAAAAGTCAACATCAGGTGGCTTCTTCAGCTGCTCTCCAACTTGTGTTTTGAGACAGGTTCTCACTGCACCTAGAGCTCTCCATTTATTCTACAACGGCTGACCGGCAGCTCCAGGGATCTGCCTGTCTCTTTGTCACCTCCCCCACGCCACCCATGTGATTACAGACATGTTGTCATGCCCAGCCTTTTTTTTTTTTGGTCTTCTTGAGACAGGGTCTCCCTGGAGCCCCAGCTTCCTGGAACTCACTCTGTAGACCAGGCTGGCCTTGAACTCACAAAGATCTTCCTGCCTCTGCCTCGCCGATAAGTGCACCACCACGCCCGGCTTCCAGCTTTTTTTTTTTTTTTAATTTTTATTTATTTTATGCGTATGAATGTACTGTCTGCATGTAGGTCTGTGCGCCCGTGTCATGCAATGCCACGGAGGTCAGAAGAGGGTGTCAGATTCCCCTGGAACTGGAGTTCCCCTGGAACTGGAGTTCTCCTGGAATTGGAGTTCAGACAGTTTTCAGCAGCTATGTGGGTGCTGGGGATCGAACCCTGGTCCTCTGCAAGAGCAGTTGGCACTCTTTTTTTTTGTCTTTTCGAGACAGGGTCTCCTTGTAGCCCCAGCTGTCCTGGAACTCACTCTGTAGACCAGGCTGGCCTTGAACTCACAAAGATCCGCCTGCCTCTGCCTCCCAAGTGCTAGGATTAAAGGCAAGCACCACCACGCCGGGCTTGAGCAGTCACACTCTAAACTACTAAGCCATCTCTCCAGCCCTATGCTCAGCTTTTATGTGAGGGCTGAGATCTGAAACTCAGGTCATCATACTTGCATAGTGGTGCACACCTTTAATCCCAGCACTCCGGAGACAGAGGCAGAGGCAGGTAGATCTCTGTGAGTTTGAGGCCAGCCTGGTCTACATAGGAAGTTCCAGGCCATCTGGGACTAAAGGGAGATCCTGTCTCAAAAAAAAAAAAAAAGTTTTTGTGAATTTCATACAAGCTATTTGATCATAGTATAAACAGACCACTTCCCCTATCTGCACCTTCTTAGATCACTCCCACCAGATTTCATGTACTCTGTCAAATATATTAAGCCCTATCGAGTCAAGTTTATGTCCCCAAATTTCCTTTAACATGTGTCCATCTACTGGTTAACCTATCTAGCGTCACACACTTAAAACCAACAGTCCCTCTATCAGTAGTTATTGATTGCTAATAGTTCCTCAGCTAAGGTTGGGAATTTGTATCCATGATTCGAATTCTATGCTGGGATTTTGTTGGCTTGAGCTTGCACACTGTCACCACTGCTATTAAGTTCCTATGAGCAACTTCCCATCTGTCTGGAAAACTGTTTCCTTGTGCTCATCAACCACCTCTGGCTCTTACAATCCTCCTCTCCACCTTCAGTGATGGTCCCTGAGCATTGTGTGGCAGAGATTTCATACAGTTGCCCTACTCAGGGATAAACATTCTATAGTCTCTTATTCTCTGCACTTTGGCCAGTTGTGGCTTTCTGGGTTAGTCATTATCTGTTGCATGAGGAAGCTTCACGGGTGAGTTCAGAAGTACATTAATATTCTTCCCACCCCCTGTTCTGCTATGGTCCCTGACCTTCAGGTGTAGAGGTTACGTGCCAGATGTGACATTTAGGAATAGGTACCTTACACACCTAATTCTCTGTGTCTGACCATTGTGGAATTTTGTAATAGTTTCCATCTGCTGCAAAAAGAAGCTTCTTTGATGAATGGTGAGAGGTCCATTTGTCAGGCTAATTGGGAGCTCTCCAACAGCAATAATGGACAGAGTCCCAAAGCAAGAAGTTTTTTTAAAGATTTTTTAAAATGTGTACGTGCAGGGCTGGAAAGATGGCTCAGTGGTTAAGAACACTGGTGGCAATTGGGGGGGTGGTGCCCGGGTTCAATTCCCAGCACTCACATGGCAGCTAACCACTGTCTATAACTCCAGTTCCAGGGGATTTGATGCCCTCTTCTGACCTCCATGGCCACTACACAACACAGGGACACCTACCTACATGCAGGCAATATACTCACACACATAAAATAAAAATAATAAATAAAATATATTTTAAATTGTGTATGTGTGTGGGAGGTGTCTCTGTGTATGGATGGTACATACGTTTAGGTGCCTGAAGATGCCAGAAGAGGGTGTCTGATGCTCTGGAGCTAGAGTAATAGGCAACTGTGAGTGGGTACTGGGATCTTAACTCCGGTCCTCTGGAATAGCAAGAAGTATTTTTAACAGCTGAGTCATTTCTCCAGACCCCAACCATATCTTTTAAATTGTCAAATTCAACAGCTTCTATTCTGTGTTCATATCAGTTTCCTCTCAGATACTACATTGTCCAGGCTCCATTTTCAATATGAGTTTCCTGAGAGAGATGAGACATGAGAGAGATTTAGGTATTCTCTCTCATTATGTTTTGAATTCCTTTTTTTTTTTTTTTTTTTTTTTTTTTTGGTCTTTTTGAGACAGGGTCTCCCTGTAGCCCCAGCTATTCTGGAATTCACTCTGTAGACCAGGCTGGCCTTGAACTCACAAAGATCTGCCCGTCTCTGCCTCCCAAGTGCTAAGATTAAAGGCGTACGCCACCACGCCCAGCTTGAATTCCCTTTTGTATTTCCTACTCTACCCTGAGCAAAAAGAACAATACGGGGGATCTCTATACTAGACTTCAAACTGTACCACAGGGCTATAATCATAAAAACAGCTTGGTACTGGCACAAAAACAGACCTGTAGACTAATGGAACAAAACTGAAGATCCAAACTTGAGCACATGCAATTTCAGCCACCTCATATTTGACAAGGGGGCCAAGAAGACACAATGGAGGAAAGACAGCATCTTCAGCAAACGGTGTTGGCAAAACTGGATCACCGCTTGTAAAAGAATTAAAGTTAAACCCCTACCTCTCGCCCTATACAAAAATCAACTCCAAATGGATCAAAGACCTCAATGTGAAAGAAACCCAAAACTCTGAAGGTGACAGAAGAAAAAGTTGGCAGTAGCCTCCAAGACATAGGCGTAAGAAGACTTCTTAAATCAGACAGCAGCTGCGCAGAAAATAAGGTCGACAATTGACAAATGAGACCTCATTAAACTCAAAAGCTTCTGTACATCAAAAGAAACAAGGAAGTGAAGAGAAAACCCAGAGTGGGAAGAAACCTTCACCACTAATACATCTGACAAAGCATTAACTTCCAGAATATATAAACTACTTAAAAAACAAAGAAAGAAAACAAATGACTTACTTGAAAGATGGAGCAAAGAGCTGAACAGAGACTTCACAAGTGATGAATTAGAGATGGCTGAGAAACAGCTTAAAAAGTGTTCAATGTCGCTAATAAGGAAATGCAAAAGCCACTTTAGGATATCATCTCACTTGGATAAGATTGGCTATGATCAAGAAAACAGAGATTGCTCAGTGGTTAAGAGCGCCGACTGCTCTTACAGAGGACCCAGGTTTGATTTCTAGCACCCACATGGTGGCTAAGAACTGTTTTTAACTCCAGTTCCAGGGGAATCTGACGCCCTCTTCTGACCTCTGAGTCATTGCATGACACAGGTGCACCAACCTACATGCAGACAGTACACTCATACACATTAAAAAAAAAAAATGACATCATGAACTTGCAGGTAAATGGATGGAACTAGAAGACATGTTAAGTGCAGTAACACAGTCTCAGAAAAACAAACGGTGAATGGCATCCCTCACCTGTGGATGCTAGCTCCAATTACCTAGTTGTGGGGCAAACTGAGCAACATTAACGTTATATTCCTCGTGATCTGAAAACAACTGTGCTCTTATATTGTGAATCCCTTAACAGGTTCTAGAACTAAGCTACCATTTTCAGAGTTAGGAAGTTTTGGTATATGGGTGGAGGGTATGTATGCATATTTTAGAATAATATAAGATCAAAAGAATGAGGAAAAAACTAGTTTGTCATGACATTATGTCTAACCACAATATTTTATGGGAGTGCTTCTTAGTATTTCTTATACAAGGCTACTTGAGCTTTTGTCCAAGCCCTTTCTAAAATATTACACAGTAGTTAAAAGTATCAGGCTGGTGTAACTTAGCCTTTCTGGATGCTTAACGACCATACTTAAAGCCCATACTAATTTGGCAGAGGGACTTAAGGGATAACTTTGTTCCTTGCCCTCAGAGGTCAACTAAGTCCCAGGAGACTATGCATGGGGGCATCTCTTGAAATGTCCTGCAAATGTGAGTCACCAGTCTTCCTGTGCAGGGAGGTCTTAGAGATCCACTAATGGGACTTCAGCCAGTGTCCAGTCTATAAAGAGGAAAGTCTGCTCATTGTTCAAAAAGGGAAGCCTGGTCTAGCAAGACTTGACTTTGTCCTCAAGTGGATGGAACTGGTAATTGAAAAGCCAAAAGGTGCCATGCGCCCCCCCCCAAAAAAAAACCCCTGAGTTACCCTCGAGGACCAGATCCTCAAGTGACCTTGAGAAAACAAAAACTTTGGTTAATCTGGGCTAACTGTGTGGCCTTAAACATCCAAAAAGAAAGTATAACCAGAAATAAGTAATAAGGCCTGAGAACTTGTACTTCAAGGTATGAAACTTGAGATCTTAGTAAAAAGACAAAAAGTATAAAAAAAAAAAAAAAAAGAAAAAAAAAGAGCACAGTTGTTTTGTTTGTCCTACTGGCAAGTGCAGCTACCCTGTGGCTGCCACTGCTTTTGCCATCCTTCAAAAACATGAGACACAGCTTTTTTTTGAGACAGGGTCTCCCTGTAGTCCCAGCTGGCCTGGGCTCACTCTGTAGACCAGGCTGGCCTTGAACTCAGAGATCCGCCTGCCTCTGCCTCCCATGTACTAGGATTAAAACCACCATGCCTGGCTTAAAGATGGTTCTTAGCCACCATGTGGGTGCTGGGAATCAAACCCGGATCCTCTGCAAGAGCAGTCAGCACTCTTAACCACTGAGCCATTTCTCCAGCCCCCATGAGACACAGCTTTTCAACCTTTCAATATGGACTGAAGACTCATGTCTCTCCAAGAATCCTCCAAACCTTCAGTGCCAGACAGGGACTGCTGAGACATCCAGCTTGTAGACTGAGCCACTACTGGGGTTTCAGCCTCTTCAGAGTATAGACTGTCATTGTTGGATTACTCAGGCTGTATCATGGAGACCAACAGGAAGATAAACACAGGACATGGTGCTTACTGGACCTCATTTGGTGACCATGGGAAGGGAAAACCTCAGTGTGGAGCACAAGGGCAGGATTGATGGTGGTTTGGGCTTGCCAAGGAAGAGCCTTCAAACACGACATCTTTCAGCCTAATAAAGAAAAAAAAAATCATAAGCTGAAGATGCTAAAACCTATGATATATGTGGCATGTATATATGCATATTTTAGAGTAGTGCATATTGGAAGGAACAACAACAAAAAGACTGGGTCAAAGAACTGACTGAAATGGTGAACTTCTGCTGGAAACAGTAAACTTCTGCATCGAGAATTTTGAAGAAACTAAGAAAAAGATGAAAAACACATTTGGCAGAATGCATGAGCTCTGGTGGGGTGGGGGGGCAAGGGTCTAGATTTGATTTGAAATTTTGCATGAAATGCACAAAGGTTCAATAAAAAATTAGCTTTGAAAAAATAAAAATATAATAATAATAATAATAATAATAATAATAATAATGGGCTGGAGAGCTGACTCAGCAGCTAAGAGCACTGACTGCTTTTGCAGAGAACCCAAGTTTAATTCTCAGCACCCACATGGCGGCTAACAACTGTTCGTAACTCCACTTCCAGGGGATCTGATGCCTTCTTCTGACCTCCACAGGCATTGTATGACATAGGCGCACTTACATATGTGCAAGCAATACACTCATACACATAAAATAAAAATAATAAATATGAAAAAAGAAAGTGGTAGATTTCCAATTTTCCCCCTTCCATAAATGTTAACTTTAAAAACTGGGCAAGGGTAGCACGCACCTATAATCCCAGCACTTGGGAGGTTGAGGCAGGAAGATCAGACATTCACAATCAATTTTGGCTTTGATAGTACAGTAAACTCTAGAAGTCAGATAGCAATTTAAAGATCACTTCTGGGGCTGGAGAGATGGCTCATCAGTTAAGACCGCTGACTGCTCTTGCAGAGGACCCAGATTAGATTACCAGCATCCATATGGTGGCTCACAACCATTGGGAACAGAACCTAGTTTCTCCAGGAGAGCAGTTAGTGCTCTTAACTGCTGAGCCATCTCTCCAGTCCCCCAAACCCACCCTTTAAAAATATACAGTTCAGCAGGGTGTGGTGGTGCACACCTGTAATCCTAGCACTCAGGTGGCAGAGGCAGGCAGATCTCTGTGAGTTCAAGGTCAGACTGGTCTACATAGAGAGTTCCAGGACAGCTGGGGCTATAGGGAGACTCTGTCTCAGAAACCCCCCCCCAAAAAAATAAAATACACACACACAATTCAGAGCTGAGTGTGGCTGCCCACACCTTTAATTCTAACAGTCGGGAGGCAGAGGCAGGAGGATATCTGTGAGTTCAAGGCCAGCCTGGTGTACATAGCAAGTTCCAAGCCAACTGGAGCTATAAGGAGAACCTGCCTCAAAAAAGACCAAAAATATTAAATTAAAACACACACACACACACACACACACACACACACACACACACACACACACATTCAGGGCAGGTACCTTTAATCCCTGGCAGAGCCAAGCAAATCTCTGTGAGATCAAGGCCCACCTGATCTACATAGCAAGATCCAGGCCAGCTGGAGCTATAGGGAGACCCCTGTCTCAAAAAAAAAAAATAATAAAATGTACAATTCAGTGGTTTTTATAATATTCAAAATTGTGCAAACCATCATCACTAATTTTAGAACACTGTACCCTCTCAAACCCCATCAGTTTCTCAACATTTCATTCCAGTCCCCTAGCTCCTGGCAACCACCAATCTTTCTGTCTCTATCAACTGCTTACTCTAGGCATTCCATATGAATAGAATTACACAATATGCAATCTTTGCAACTGGTTTCACTCATGATGTATCATATATTCAGGGTTCATTCATGTTCAAACATGTATCAGGACTTCATACATTTTTTTTTTTTTGGTTTTTGAAACTGTAAGAATGTTTAATGTTAAAATTTACTTTCAAATGTAGTGACCAAAAAACATTTCTATAGCTAATTGTATTCCATTGGAATGTTAGAGTCCAAAACATAAGTCATATTTTGATAATCCATTCATCAATTGATGACCATATTGGTTATTTCCTTTTGGGGGGCATTATGATTAATGGTGCTATGAATGAAACGTTTTTATGTCGACATATGTTTTGTGTTTCTACAGAAGGATTTGCTGTATCATACACTAATTCCGTGCTAAAAGTTTTAAGGAACTGCCCAGCTATTTTCCAAAGCACTGTACCATTTTACAATCCCATCATCAATATATGAGAATTTTATTACATTTTCAACAAATGAGGATGTTATACTTCCTGAAGACCAAAAACGATATATGCCACCACACTATAATGATAGTCTCTTACTAAGGATACTACAAAGGCAAAAATAGAAATACATTTCTGGCATATATTCAGAGAATAAAATACTACAGTCCAAATAAATAAAACAAGTAAATTAACCTCTCAGAGCCTTCTTCATTCACGAATAGGGATGCATTTATAACATCTCTCTTGTAGTCTAGTGACGATTCAACATAAAGCCATTTTTCAACAATGATTATTTGTGATTCAATCTTAAGCAAAGCTTTATTGGCAAGGGACTAAATGCCCATATTCCTCCCCCTCATTCGGATTCTTTCTCCGCGGGAGGGGCTGCTGAGTAACCTGGAGCTGCAGCCAAACCCTAGCCACGCAGGTTGAATTGTTACAGCCCAGTCACTCTAATCTCCCATCACTCTCAGGAGAAAGGTCCCACAGCCTGCTACTAAGCTTATTAGGAAATCAGCGCAGAATAATTTTTCGTTTTTTAATGTAACAGGCAGAGTTATTAGGGCTGAAGCAAAAATGGAGGGACAAATGCAACACAAGCATATATTACCACGTCTCCAGTCCTGTCACTGCAACTCCCCCCAGAAGAACAAATCAGAAACCCAAGCCATAAACAAGCCCTAAGTATAAAAACCCCCAAGGTCCTCCTCGCCCAAGACTTCCCCATCGGATCTTCCAGGACAGACAATGCAGGGCTTACTTGGTGGCCTCCGCCAGCTCGGCTCGGCTCTGCCCAGGCACCTCCAGAGTAGTAGCCATCGCCACCTGCGCCTTCTACGGGCCAGGTGGTCTCGGCTGGGGCGCCTCCGCGCCCCCGCCAGGAAACGGGGGGCTGGGGAGGCTCGGGGCGAAGAGGAGGATACAAGGGCGGAGGTACGTGCACCGGGACATCGCCTCCTCCCGGCCCGTAGTAGCGGCCGTAGGAAGGGCCGTCACCTGGGCCGTAGCCCGCGCGCCTCAGGGCCGACATCGGCTCCGCTGCCCCGAAGCGCTTCCCGCCCCCCACGGCCGGCCCATTGCGCAGGCGCCCGCGGGCGACAGGTACTGGCGAGTGGCGAAAGGGTTAGGACGATGGCAGCCAATCGCGGGCCGGCCCCGCCCCTCCCACTGCCGAGCGCCGAGCAATGGTGGACCGCGCTTATCACCCGGGACCTCAGAGCAGGACAGCGAAGCTAGGCGCCATGCTCCTCGCACCAGAGGAAACACCTGCCTCCCTACGGTCCAACAGAGACCCGCTTCACTTTCCAGGAAGCCGGAAATGCTGCGGCGCACCGCACTCCCGTTCCGCCTCTTCCGGAGGACGGTCCCGTGGTACCGGAAGTGGGTGGGCTAACCTGAAGGTGCTTCCGGCAGGCTCCGGAGGCCGGGGCAGAGGTGTAGCTGAGGGGCGGGTTCCGGTCTCGGTCCCGCCGCAGGGCGACTGAGGTGGGCTCTGGGAGTGTCAGGCGCACTGGCCCGGCGCCGCTGTCCTCTGCAGCCTTGTCTCGGCTCAAAATGAACTATATGCCCGGCACCGCCAGTCTCATCGAGGACATCGACAGTGAGTAGCCCCTCTCCCTCGGGGAAGCCCGCTGAGAGACCCCTTCTCAGAGTTCAGGAGTGACCCCGGTCCAGAGCGGTGTGTTCCGAGGTCACTTCTGGGCGTTCGATCTTGACATGCTCCACAGCCTCAGAACCCACCGCTTGTCCACCCCTTCCTTGCTTCCTCTGTTCTGCTCCTCAGCCTCCGCCAGTCCTCGGGTTGCTGAGCCCCACTCTGTGGAATTCATTCTTGCTTCCAAGGGTCGCACCAGTCGAGGTGCGAATGTGAAGTAGCTCAGTGGACTTGTGTCGCGTGCACTGCCTTCCACCTGCAGCATTGCTAAGCACCACGTTACCAGTTGGATGGATGAGACTTGCAGGAAGGATTCAAGAAAGGAAAATGTTAAGACAACAGCAGTTGAATTTAATTAGCAGTAAATGAAGGCCTTCTGTTGTGTAGCCATTTGCAACCTTCTTTTACGAGTGTCATTAGCACTTTCACCAGCAGAGACTGGTGCTAGATGTGATGCTGACTTCCACAAAGGCTAAATCACCCCCATGGCGGCTAATAACCGTCCATAACTTCAGTTCCTGGGTATCCGACGCCCTCTTCTGACCTACCGCTGAGGGCACCGCACAACACGGGGAACACTTATATACATGCAGGCAGTACACTCGAACACATAAAATAAAAAAATACAGTATTTTAAATTAGTCCTGTACAAAAGAAGATTCTAAATTCTTGTATGTTATTCCTCATTTTTTAAAAATCATTTTAATCCTTGGTTCTTCAAATGAAAAGTGGTTTATACAGTTTCAGAGCAGTTACAACAATCTATGAATTTCAAGTATGAGCTTGCAAATTAGAGATCGTCTATGATTACATTCTCACTTTATAGTCATGAGATTCTTCTTCTTCTTATTATTATTATTGGTCTTTTTGAGACAAGGTCTCCCTGCAGCCCCGGCTGTCCTGGAACTCACTATGAAGACTAGGCTGGCCTTGAACTCACAGAGATTCGCTTGCCTCTGCTTCCTGAGTGCTGTGATTAAAGGTGTGTGCCACCATGGCTGGCTCCACAAGAGATTATTTTTTTTTTATTTTATTTTTTATGTGTATGAATGTACTGTCTGCATGTAGGTTTGTGCACCTGTGTCGTGCAATGCCACGGAGGTCAGAAGAGAGTGTCAGAGCCAGGTGTGGTGGCGCACTCCTTTAATCCTAGCACTTGGGAGGCAGAGGCAGGCAGATCTTTGTGAGTTCAAGGCCAGCCTGGTCTACAGAGTGAGTTCCAGGACAGCTGGGGCTATAGGGAGACCCTGTCTTGAAAAGACCCCCCCAAAAAAAAAGTCATGCTGTGATTTTTGTTTCCAGTTTTTTGCTTTATTTTTGTGTTTGAGGTAAGGTTTTGAGGTCTAAACACCAGCTAACCTTACTGACTCAATTCTATTTAAGAAAATACACAGGAAATGATACTTTGATTCAACAACCAGGTCATAAAAGACAAGGTAACTTCCATTTGTATGGTTCTTTACTCAAAGCAAGTGTTTTTGGAGTCCTNTGAATGTACTGTCTGCATGCAGGTTTGTGCACCCATGTCGTGCAATGCCGCGGAGGTCAGAAGAGGGTCTCGGATTCCCCTGGAACTGGAGTTCTCCTGGAATTGGAGTTACAGACGGCTCTCGGCCGCCATGTGGGTGCTGGGGATCGAACCTGGGTCCTCTGTAAGAGCGGTCTGCGCTCTTAACCGCTAGGCCATCTCTCCAGCCCTAAAAGATTATTTTTTAAAAACACAGACTACTTTGCTATCAAAGGGAAAAATGTAGACGGGGCCAAATATATTGGAACCAACTGTCTGTCTGTCTGTCTCTCTCACACACGTATTAAAACCTCATTCAAATATAAATATTAGCCACTGCATAAACCTATAAAGTGTAATGAAGTTTTAAAATTTTTTTTTTATGAGTGTTAGGTCTGCATGTGTGTAAGTGCACCCATGTTGTGCAGTGCCCATGGAGGACAGAAGAGGGCATTGGATTCCCTGGAAGTGGAGTTACTGATGGTTGTTAGCTACCATGTGAGTTCTGGGATTTGAACTCTGGTCTTTGCAAGAGCAGCCAGTACCCTTTAACTGCTGAGCCATCTCTCCAAACCCATAAAGTATTTTAGTGAGGCTTTTTACCCTTCTTATTTATCTGAATTACTTGAAGCCTCCCAACATCCTGTCATTTTACTAAAACCACTTGTTTTAAAACTCTCTAACTCATAATTCTTTGTAGAGCCCAGACTCCCTCCATTTCTGAAAATTTTCAGACCCTTTGATGTGTACCCTTGACCCCCCCCATCACAACATCCATCCACTGTTCTCTTCCAGTCTTTCTGTAGTCTTACTTATCGTGTCTTTTAGGTAGAATATTCCTCTCAGTTACACATTACTCTTTCCTTCTACTGCTTCTGGAATCTTATTTTCTTTCGTATTTTCTGTTGCTGTATCCTTGCACCCACCCTTTCATGTATGTTCGTGTCTATCCAGCGCAAATATTTGCTCAGTTGTGTGTTGCCATCAAACTTGCATCCTTTTAGGAATATCTTGATTCATCTCAGTTTTGGCTCTTTGACTACCTTTGCAGTAAGTTTCTTGCTGTTAGAAGCTAACTTTTTTGTTGTTGTTGCTCATTTGTTGTGGTTGGTGTGGTTTAGTTTTGAGACAGGGTCTCACTCTAACCCAAAGTGGCATCAGGGTCATAGCATTCCTCCTGCCTCAGTCTCTCAGGTTCAGAGATCACAGTCATGGGCCTCCATGCATGGCTTGAAGCTATGTTCTTTTGGGGTTTTAAGATTTATCTTTATTTTATGTGTGTGAGTGGTTTAAAAAAATTTTTTTTGGCCAGGCATGGTGGCGCACGCCTTTAATCCCAGCACTCAGAAGGCAGAGGCAGGTGGATCTCTGAGAGTTCAAGGCCAGCTTGGTCTACTTAATGAGCTCCAGGACAGCTGGGACTAAAGGGAGACCCTGTCTCAAAAAGACCCCCCAAAAATATTTTTTTGATTTGTGAATGTGTATGTGCCAGCATGAATTTTATGCACTGTGTATGTGCAGGAAACTGCAGAGGTCAGAAGAAGGCATTAGATTCCTTGGAACTGGAGTTACAACACAGTTGTAAGCTGCCATGTGGGTGCTGGGAATCAAACCCTAGCCCTCTGGAAGAGCTGCAAGTGCTCTTAACTGCTGAGCCATCTTTCCAGCCCTTTGAAGCTGTCATCAGTCTAAGGTAATCTTGTTGAGATCTCTCCTATGCAGTACTGTGCATTGTGTTACTATCCTCATTGGATTCTTAGTTCTGTTTTCTTGGTTTCTCTAGCACAACTTCTTGCTGAGTTTCTTATCTTTCTAACCCTTACTATTCTTTACAATAGGTGGTTTGAGCTGCATGTTTGGCCCATGTTCTAGTTCGCTTTTCCATTGCTGTGACAAAACACTCTGATACCAACTTGGGGAAGAAAGGGTTTATTCAGCTCACATCTCCTGGGTCACAGTTCATCACTCAGGGAGCCCAAGGTAGGAACTCAGGGCAGGAGCTGGGAGGCAGGAGCTGAGGCACAGGCCATGCAGGAATGCTGCTTATTGGCTTGCTCTCTGGTCCATGCCTAGCCTGCTTTCTTATACTGTACATAACAACCTGCCCGAGGTGGTGCCACCCACAGTGGACTGGGCCTCCCACATAACTCAATAATTAAGACAATACTCCACAGACGTGGCCAGAGGCCAGTCCAATGGAGGAAATTCCCCAATTGAGGCTCCCTCAACCCAGGTCTGTCAGGTTGACACTAAAGCTGTCCAGCACCGCCTGCTTTCTCTGAATTTCTATACCCTTTAGAAGGAATTTAGCATCACTATTCCTATTTTTTTTCTGTTCGTCAGTCTTCAGTTTCCTTTTATTTTTATTTTACGTGTAATAGTGTTTTAGCCGGGTGTGGTGGCGCACGCCTTTAATCCTAGCACTTGGGAGGCAGAGGCAGGCGGATCTTTGTGAGTTCAAGGCCATCCTGGTCTACAGAGTGAGTTCCAGGACAGCTGGAGCTACAGGGAGACCCTGTCTCAAAAAAAAGACAAAAAAAATAAATAAATAAATAGTGTTTTGCCTACAGGTATGTAAGTGCACCTGTGTCATACAATGCCCACAGAGGCAATGAGAGGGCATTGAATCCCCCGGAAATTGAGTTATGCATGGTTAGCCACCATGTGGGTGTTGGGAACAGAACCCCGGTCCTCTGCCAGAGTAACCAGTGCTCTTAACCACTGAGCCATTTCTCCAGCCCCAAATGTTTTCTTATTCCTTCTGAGGTGAAAGCTTGACTCTAATACTTTTCTGGCTTTAACTCCTGTTCTTTCCCTCAACTTTCACCTAAACATGGACATATAATACTTTCCCCCTTCTGCTTAATTTACAGTTTTTCCCTAGTCTTTTCATTCTCTTCTTTCCCTTTCTCCTAGCCAAAATGAGTTATCCTTCAAGATCGAATTAAGATAAGTCTATTTTCTCTCTCAGGTCTTTTATTTTAATTTTTTATTTAATTTTTTGTGTATTTCATTCACAACTTTTTAAACAAATTTTTATTTATTTTATTTTTTGGTATTTTTGAGACAGGGTCTCCCTTTAGTCCCAGCTGGCATGGAGCTCCCTCTGTAGACCAGGCTGGCCTTGAGCTCACAGAGATTTGCCTGCCTCTGCCTCCTGAGTGTTGGGATTAAAGGTGTGTGCCACCATGCCCTACATTAAATGCACCAAACACGGTTCTTAGCCACCATCTGGGTGCTGGGAATCTAACGTAGGTCCTTTGCAAGAGCAGTCAGTGCTCTTAACCGATGTACCATCTCTCCAGCCCCCTCATTCAGAACATCTTAATCATCTTTATACCTTACTTCCCGGTGGGCAGCTTCCCACCGCCGCCTCCCCCCACTGGATTTTATGCATTCTGTCATTTATGTTAAGGTGAATCCAGTCAAGTTAGTGTTCCCTGATACCCTTAAGTGCAAGTTCATCTACTGGGGTCTACTCAGCCTACCTAGAGTCACTCCCTTAAAGATCAGATCTTCCTCATCTAGTAGTAATCAGCTGTCCTATAAGCTGCCCATTTCCTCAGTTCTGTTCTGGGTTTTTGTCTCCTTGAGTTTGCATGGGTCTTGTGCATGCTGTCACCATTGCTATAAGTTCTCTCAAGTCTTATGTAATTAAGATTTACTCAAAATCTAAAGATGACTGCAAATTCCTTTAGGGGAGAACCACTGCCCCTCTTGTCATATAGAAAGTACTCGATGCCTTCTTCTGACCTCCACGGGCACATGTGGTGCAGGCAAAAACACTCATACACATAAATAAAAATAAATTTAAAGAAATGAATGCTGAAATAAAAACACTCATACACATAAATAAAAATAAATTTAAAGAAATGAATGCTGAAATTTTGTTTCCTTCTCTAATATTTGGCTTATTATCTTTTAGTATCATCTTGAGCTACTTCTTCAAAGGTTTCCCCATGCCACTCTGTTGCATACCCACTCCGGTGTGGCTGTTGTATTATCTTGCTATCTTGTTTATTAATTCTTTTGAACTATTGTCTTTGCCCTACACTGAATGTAAATTCATAAGACAGGTGATTTTCAGACTCCAGAACAGTGTATAGCTCTTAATAAGTGTTGAATTCAAGCTAGAGAGATGGCAGTGCTTAAGAGTACATACTGTTCGCTCTTCCAGAGGATGAGAATTTGATTCCTGGCACTTGTATCAGGCAGCTTCAGAGAATCTGTGCCCTCTTCTGGCTTCTGTGGGCACCCGTGCACACTTGCACATACTCGTACACTGGTCCCTTTTAAGTTGAATTTGTGGAGTTGGAAAGATGGCTCAGTGGCTAAGAGTATATATTACTGTTAGAGCTGGGAAGGTGGCTCAAGGGTTAAGAGCACTGGATGCTCTTGCAGAAGACCTAGATTCAATTCCCAGCACCCATATGGCAGCTGGTAACTGTCTGTAACTCCAGTTCCTTTGGAATCTCCTCTGACTTCCATGGGCATTGCACGTCACAGGTGCACTTACACGGCACACAGGCAATACACTCATACCACTCATACACATAAAATAAAAATAATAAATGTTTTAAAAAGAGTGCACAGTACCTGAGTTCAGTTCCTAGAACTCACATTGGGGACTCCAGCCCCAGGGGATCTAATACCCTCTTCTGGCTTCTGCGGGCACCTGTGTTCGTGTGTACATGTGTACTGGCTACTCTTTCAGAAGACCCAGGTTCAGTGCCCAGCACTCACTTGGCAGCTAACAACTATCTGAAACTCTAGTTCCTGGGGATCTGCTGCCATCTGGCCTCCATGGGCGCTGAACACATGCAGGGCTAGCCTACATGATACACCTTTATATATGTGCAGGCAAAACCCACATAAAATTATATAAATATTAAAAAGTTGAATTCCTATTTTAACTTACTGTCAAGTCCTCTTGCATGTCTTGAGATGTTGCTTATTTTTGTTTTGATCCTGGGGATTGAACTTGGGTTTCAGGTGGCAAACTCAGCTATATACTCACTCATCCACTAAAGCATTGTTCTTATTTAATTTTTACCTAATTGCAAACAAAAGATAGAAAAAAGTTGAAGAAGTAATTCTAGTATTAAGATGCTATATAGTAAATAGCCAGTTAAGTTACATAAGACCCTCTTTTTTTTTTTTTTTTTTTTTTTNGATATATCACTTTAAGGTATAAACTTTGTAAAGTGGGTTTTACAGATCTGTATGGGTGTGGAGCGATCATAACCAGTAGATGATAGTATGTAGCCAATAAAATTCTGAATTATCACATGTGTAAATTTTTACTTACCCTTAATAAATTAACTTATTTATTAGTTGTTTAAACATATTAACAGACCTGCCGGATGTGGTGGTGCACACCTTTAATCCTAGCACTCAGGAGGCAGAGGCAGGTGGATATTTGTGAGTTTAAGGCCAGCCTGGTCTACAGAGTGAGTTCTAGGACAGCTTGGGCTACAGGGAGACACTGTCTTGGAAAAAAAAAAAAGAAAGAAAGAAAAAAATATATACCTGAATTAGGGAGAAAAAAAGGTTAACATTAGTCTTAGAGTTAGTGCTAGCCTTTACTGAATTTAAACACTAAGTTTATCTAGGCAATAGAAATCATAACAAGTTAATTTTTAAACAAAAACTTCAGAGAATTTTTTAAATTTTTTTTATTTATTTATATGTATGAATGTACTGTCTGCGTGTAGGTTTCTGCATCTGTGTTGTGCAATGCCACGGAGGTCAGAAGAGGGTGTCAGATTCCCCTGGAACTGGAGTTCTCCTGGAATTGGAGTTACAGATGGTTCTCAGCCACCATGTGGGTGCTGGGGATCGAACCCGGCCGGGTCCTCTGCAAGAGCAGTTGGTGCTCGTAACGAGTAGGCCATCTCTCCAGCCACCAAAGTAAGTATTTTTAACTGAGTTTTTTAATAACCAATAGTTGCTAAAGAACATTTTATTAGTGTTGCTAAAGAACATTTTATTAGTGGTAAAGCCTTTTGTCAGACCGGGCTGGCCCAAAACTCTCCATACCAATCTGCCTGGATTGGGTTTTAGGGTGCTGAAATTGAAAAATGGTGCTATTTTAGGTTATTTTTATTTTATTTTATTTCTGTATGTGTATGAATGTACTGTCTGCATGCAAGTCCATGCACCCGTGTCGTGCAATGCCGCGGAGGTCAGAAGAGGGTCTCAGATTCCCCCGGAACTGGAGTTCTCCTGGAATTGGAGTTTCAGACGGTTCTCAGCCGCCATGTGGGTGCTGGGGATCGAACCCGGCTCCTCTGTAAGAGCGGTCGGCGCTCTTAACTGCTAGGCCATCTCTCCAGCCCCTTTCTTGAAGCTTTTTAAGAAACATTAAGTGCAATAATTTACATATAGGGATACATCAGACTTAGGAGACAGTCTTGTTTTACAGTCTGCATTTTTAAAGTAAAAGATCTGTCTTTTGGTATAAGAAATTTCTCAGCCGGGTGTGGTGGTGCCTTTAATCCTAGCACTTGGGAGGCAGAGGCAGGCAGATCTTTGTGAGTTCAAGGCCAGCCTGGTCTACAGAGCGAATTCCAGGAAAGCTGGGGCTACAGGGAGACCCTGTCTCGAAAAGACCAAAAAAGAAATTTCTTAGTTCATACTGACATTTGTTGGTCATCTGCTAGATCAGTGGATTTGTATGTAAAAAAATATATATAAGAATTATAGAAGATATAAGCAGCCAGCCATGCACATGTTGTCCCAGAAACTTGGTAGGTTTAGGCAAGAGAATCACTTTAGAAATAGATTATGAACCCATCTTAAACAAAAACAAAGAGTAAAATACAAACACAGATATCTATCTTACTTCAAATAAGAAAAATAGTACAACTTGAAAGAATAATAATTATTCTTAGCATATTAGAGTTCTAAATCTTAAAGTACTTTGAAGTATTCATCAAAGTACTTTGAAGGAATAAATAGTGAATATTTCCGGGTGTGGTGGTGCATGCCTTTAATCCCAGCACTTAGGAGACAGAGGCAGGTAGATCTCTGTGAGTTCAAGTCCAGCCTGGTCTACATAGTGAGCTTCAGGCTAGCTGGGGCTACAGGGAGACCCTGTCTCAAAAAGACCAAAAATATCTAATTTAGTCTTAGAGTAACAGATATGGTTATCTGACAAGGTCAAAAAATAGATTCTTCCTATATCATAATCCATGGAAATTGTATGGGGTCTGTTGAATCATAAGTACTGAAACAACATTAAATCTCAGTTATCACACACATGTACTCACAACAAAGAAAAACTCTCCTTCCAAACATCAAAGTTTGATCTTGGTGGTTGTATAGGTTCAAGTTTACCATTTATTTTTAGCTTTTTCCTTTTTTTTGGTATTTTTGAGGCAGGGTATCCCTTTTAGTACCAGCTGTGCT
This sequence comes from Rhizomys pruinosus, assembly GCA_009823505.1. Lineage (NCBI taxonomy): Eukaryota > Metazoa > Chordata > Mammalia > Rodentia > Spalacidae > Rhizomys > Rhizomys pruinosus. Next base: position 1,750,498 of record VZQC01014390.1, on the reverse strand, counting down.
GGAGCTCGCTCTGTAGACCAGGCTAGCCTTGAACTCACAGAGATCCACCCACCTACCTCCCGAGTGCTGGGATTAAAAGGACGCCCACCACGCCCAGCTTCAAGTTTACCATTTATATTCCTATTTATATTCTTCTAGAAACAGTGCTGATGTTAGCAGTTAACTGACATATGTACTTCTCAGAATTTATTCCTATTATCACTCCTATATCATTAGCACAACATAATCACAATTACTCTGTAATTGTTTGAAAATCTCCTAAAACTGAACATATGGTGGCACATGCCTGTAATCTCACATACTCAAAAGGCGAATACAGGAGAATTACCACAAATTCTATGCTAGCCAGGACTACATAGTGATTTTCAGGCCAGCAAAGAGTAGAGCCAGACCCTGTCCCCCCAAAAAACAAAGTCTATCCAAACTTGAGCACATACAATTTCAGCCATCTCATATTTGACAAGGGGGCCAAGAAGACACAATGGAGAAAAGAAAGCATCTTCAGCAAGTGGTGTTGGCAAAACTGGATCACCACTTGTAGAAGAATGAAATTAAACCCCTACCTCTCGCTCTGTACAAAAGTCAACTCCATGGGGCTGGAGAGATGGCCTAGCGGTTAAGAGCACCGACTGCTCTTGCAGAGGACCTGGGTTCGATCCCCAGCACCCACATGGTGGCTAAAAACCATCTTTAACTCCAATTCCAGGGGAATTCGACGCCCTCTTCTGACCTCCGTGGCATTGCACAACACGCGTGCACAAACCTGCATGCAGACAGTACATTCATACACATAACGAAAATAAATAAAATTTATATATATTTTTAAAAAGCAGATGCCTTATAAAAAAACAAAACAAAACAAAAGTCAACTCCAGGTGGATTAAAGACCTCAGTGTGAAACCCCAAACTCTGAAGGCGATAGAAGAAAAAGTTGGCAGCAGACTCCAAGACATAGGTGTAGGAAAAAGACTTCCTAAATCAGACAGCAGCTGTGCAAGAATTAAGGTCGACAATTGACAAGTGGGACCTCATTAAACTCAAAAGCTTCTGTACATCAAAAGAAACAAGGAAGTGAGCAGAGCTTGGTGGCGCACGCCTTTAATCCTAGCACTTGGGAGGCAGAGGCAGGCGGATCTTTGTGAGTTCAAGGCCAGCCTGGTCTACACAGTGAGTTCCAGGACAGCTGGGGCTACAGGGAGACCCTGTCTAGAAAAGACCAAAAAAAATAAATAAATAAGGAAGTGAAGAGAAATCCCACAGAGTAGGAGGAAACCTTCACCACAGAAACATCTGACAAAGCATTGATTTCCAGAATCTATAAACTACTCAAAAAACAAAGAAGAAAGCAAGCAAATGACCCACTCAATAGGTGGAGCAAAGAGCTGAACAGAGACTTCACAAGTGAGGAATTAGAGATGGCTGAGAAAACACTTTAAGAAGTGTTCAACGGGCTGGAGAGATGGCCTAGTGGTTAAGAGCGCCGACTGATCTTACAGAGGACCCAGGTTCGATCCCCAGCACCCACATGGCGGCTGAGAACTGTCTGTAACTCTAATTCCCGGAGAACTCCAGTTCCAGGGGAACCCAACACCCTCTTCTGACCTCCACAGCATTGCACGACACGGGTGCACAGACCTACATGCAGACAGTACATTCATACACATACAGAAAAAAAAAAATGTTCAACATCGCTAATAATTAAGGAAAGCAAATCAAAACCACTTTAAGATATCATCTTACTCCAATAAGACTGGCTAGGATCAAGAAAACAAATGATTCCATGTGCTGGAGAGGTTGTGGGGAAAGGGGAACACTCATCCACTGCTGGTGGGAATGTAAACTGGTACAGCCACTATGGAAAGCAGTGTGGAGAACCCTTGGAAGACTTGGAATGAACTTGCCACCCGACCCAGCCATACCACTCCTGGGCATGTACCCTCAAGACTTACGCCACCACAGAGATACATGCACGGCCATGTTTATTGCAGCTCTCTTCACAATAGCAAGGAGCTGGAACCAACCTAAATGCCCCTCAACTGACGAGTGGATAGAGAAAATGTGGTACATCTACACAATGGAGTTCTATGCAGCAGTAAAGAAAGACGACATCACGAGCTTTGCAGGAAAATGGCTGGAGCTAGAGGACATCATGCTGAGTGAAGTAACACAGTCCCAGAAAAACAAACGACGAATGGTATCCCTCATCTGTGGATGCTAGTGCCAATTACCCAGTTGTAAGTATTTCTTGTGTAGGGCCCCCTGAGCTT
>VZQC01014390.1:1698456-1746213 GCA_009823505.1 Rhizomys pruinosus | reverse complement strand
TATATATATATATATATATATATATATACACATATATACATACATACATATATTAAGGGCTGGAAACTCACAGATCCACCTGCCTCTCCCTCCCAAGTGCTAGGATTAAAGGCCTGTGCCACCACACCCGGCTTTTGTAAATGGACTAGAGAGATGGCCCATTGGATAAAGTCTGCTGTGCAAACATGAGGACCTGAGTTTGGATTCCTAACCCCCACATATAAGCTGCATGTTGTGGTGCTTGTCTATTTCCCAGCACTGGGAAATAGAAACAGCTATATGCAGGGGTCTCACAAGCCAGCCAGTGTAGCCAAAATCAAGAGCTCCAAGTTCATTGAGAAATTGTCTCAAGAAATACAATGGAGAGAAATAAAGATACCCTACATCAGCCTCTGACCTTCACTCATACACACATAAGTACTTTTTTTTTTTTTTTTTATTTTATGTGTATGAATGTATTGTCTGCATGTAGGTTTGTGCACCCGTGTCATGCAAACATAAGTACTTCTTTTAAATACTACTATGAAATATGTAAAATACCTCATTTTAAAAAATTATTTTAGGGCTGGAGAGATGGCTCAGCAGTTAAGAGCACCAACTGCTCTTGGAGAGGAGCTGGGTTGATTCCAGTACCCACACGGCAGCTAGGAACCATCTAATCGCAGCACTCTGGAGGCAGAAGCAGGTGGATCTCTGTGAGTTCAAGGCCAGCCTAGTCTACAGAGTGAGTTCCAGGCCAGCTGGGGCTATAGGGAGACCCTGTCTCGAAAAGATCAAAAAGGAAATTATTTAAATTTTACATGTATTTGTTTTGCCTGCATGCATGTTACTATGCCACGTGTGTGCAGTGGTTGAGGAGGTCAGAAAAGGGCTTTGGATCCCCCGTAACTGGAGTTATAGATATTGTTAGCTGCCATGTGGGTGCTTAGAATTGAACCTGGGTCTTCTGCAAGAGCAGCTAGTGCTCTCCAGCCCCAAATGCCTATTTAAAAAACATATTTTTGTGATGGATATATTTAATTCTATTTATCATTTCTGATAAGCTAAAGCAGGAGAAATTGGTATCTTTTTTTTTTTGTTTTGTTTTGTTTTTGAGACAGGATCTCCCTATAGCCCCAGCTGGCCTGGAATTCACTATGTAGACCAGATGGCCTTGAACTTCCTGAATCCATCTGCCTCTGCCTCCCAAGTGCTGGGACTAAAGGCATGGGCCAACATGCCCAGCTATCTTGTAATATGTAAAGACTGAAATAAAGTACCTAATACCTAAGGGTGGTGGGGGCTAATAAAGAGCCATAAAGTAGCCTGCTGATATATAAGGAGGAGCTAACTCATTTCTGGGTGATGAGATTATGAATGACTTTTGAAGATTTTTTTCAGGATCTAGTTGCTAAAAAGGAAATAATATANTGCATAACTCAATTTCCGGGGGATTCAATGCCCTCTCATTGCCTCTGTGGGCATTGTATGACACAGGTGCACTTACATACCTGTAGGCAAAACACTATTTATTTATTTATTTTTTTTGTCTTTTTTTTGAGACAGGGTCTCCCTGTAGCTCCAGCTGTCCTGGAACTCACTGTGTAGACCAGGCTGGCCTTGAACTCACAAAGATCCACCTGCCTCTGCCTCCCAAGTGCTAGGATTAAAGGCATGCGTCACCACGCCCGGCTGGATATTTGAACCAGGTTTAATTCCCAGTACCCACGTGGTAGCTAACTACTGTCCATAACTCCAGTTCCAGGGGAATTGATGCCCTCTTCTGACCTCTGCAGGGCTTTGCATAACACAGGTACACTTACATACAAGCACACAGTGCACTCATACACATAAAATAAAAATAATAGTCAGGTGTGGTGGCGGATGCCTTTAATCCTATCACTCAGGAGGCAGAGGCAGGTGGAACTCTGTGAGTTCAAGGACAGCCTGGTCTACAGAATGAGTTCCAGGCCAGCTGGTGCTACAGGGAGACCTTGTCTCAAAAACACTGAAAAAATAAACAAACATAAAAATAATAAATTTTTAAATTAAAAAAATGCTTAACGGGAGGCAAAGGCAGGCAGATCTCTGTGAGCTCAAGGCCAGCCTGGTCTACATAGTGAACTCCAGGCCAGCTGGGACCAAAGGGAGACCCTGTCTCAAAAAGACAAAAAAAATAAAAAATAAAAAAGCTTAAGTGTAGGATTAGAGATGTAGCTCAGTTTGTAGGCTATTTGCCTAATAGGTACAAAGCCCTAGATTTGATCCCCAGTGCTACGTAAATTGGGCATGGTGGTACAAGCTTGTGTAATCCCATAATTTAGGAGGTGGAGGTAGGAAGATCAGTTTAAGTTCAGGCTCAGCTTTATAGCCAACCTGGACTACAATGAGACCCTGTTTCAGAGAAAACAAAAAGGATGAGGGCTGAGGAGTTGACTCAGTAGCATGCCATCTGTGCAAACATGCAGACTTGAGTTCACAGCCTAGCACTGACATAAGAAGCTGTGCAGAGGGCACATAGTTGTACTCCCAGCACTGGGAAGGTAGAGATAGGAAGATCTCTAGCCAGTCTAGCTAACCAGTAAGCTTAAGATTCAGTGAGAAACCTGGTGTGGTGGCACACGCCTTTAATCCCGGCACCTTGGAGATAGAGGCTGATGGATCTCTTTTAGCTCAAGGCCAGTCTGGTCTACATAGTGAGTTCCAGAACAGCTGGAGCTACAGAGAGACCCTGTCTCAAAAAGACAAAAAAAAAAAAAAAAAAAAGATGAAGTCTCTGATAGGGTATGGTGGCCCTTGTCTGTAATCTCAGAAGTAAGGAAGCTGAGGCAGGATTATAAATTCATGGCCAGCCTGGACTACATAGGACCTTATTCCAAAAGGAAAAGATCCCTGAATGCTTGCCTCAAAGATGATAAAGAGGAGGGTGGAGAGATGGCTCAGTATTAAAAGCACTGGCTGCTCTTATAGAAGACCCAGGTTTCATTAGCACCCACATGATGGCTAACAACCATAACTCCAGTTCCAGGGGATCTGGCACCCTCTTCTGACATCCACGGGCATTCCATGACATGGGCACACTTACAGATGTACAGCCAATATACTCATATACATAATATCATAAAGTATTTTTTTAAAAGATGACGATGATGAACCTAGCCCTAAATAATAAAATGACTGTTTATGAATGGGTCAGTGAGTGACATACTAAAAAGCCTAAGAGGCAGAGAGATAAGATCACCTTCTTCCGCCCATCCTCTATCCTGAGGTTATGAAGGAAAGGTTAGGAAGGTATATATTTTTCAGGCAGATAACCTTTGACCCAAGGCAAGGGTGACTTATGCAATTTGTGTGGTTTCTAACCTCCTAGTGAGAGTTCTGTATCTGATACCGCAAGTGCTGAGCTCTGAGACCTTGGTAGCTTATGACAATTAATATTCAAGCTGGAACATCTGCAGAGTTAGCGTGTCAGTGTCTTCCCAAGCCTGCTTATGAAGGGGGCTGGAGAGATGGCTAAATGGTGGCACATGCCTTTAATCCCAGCACTCAGGAGGGAAAGACAGATGAATCCGTGTGAATTCAAGACCAGCTGGGGCTATAGGGAACCCCTGTTGACAAAAGACAAAAAAAAAAAAAAAAAAACACCATAAAGCCGGTGTATACCTATAAAAATGAGTATGTTGGTCCTCCATACTATAATTATATAATTATAATTTGTTTTTTTAAGTTTCTACTTGTCTGCCTATATTTTAAATTTCTTATGATGGGGAAGTATTTTTGTAATAAGGAAAATTAAATAATATTTTGATTAAACATACACAAAAATGAGCTAAAATAGTAGACAATGGGGCCAGACTAGTTTGATCATTTATCTGGCCTACTGAAGTTTTCTATACATTTGTTGCCATAGAAGAACAAAAGTCTTGTGTTATAATTCAGAGGCTTCTAGTTAGTTCAATTTATTGCCCAAAATGAAGAGGGTGGTGGTGCACATTTGAATTAATGTTTTCTGCCTTCTTCTTGAGCAAGAGCCCCCAGAAATTAAACTCTTTGAAATGCAAAATGTAAGAATTATCTACAGCTATCTTGGTTTCAGTGCTTTTCTTTCTTTTTTTTTTTTTTATTTTTTATGTGTGTGAATATACTGTCTGCATGTAGGTTGGTGCACCCGTCCAGAGGCCAGGAGAGGGTGTCGGATTCTCCTGGAACTGGAGTTAAAGACAGTTCTCAGCCACCATGTGGGTGCTGGGGATCGAACCCAGGTCCTCTGCAAGAGCAGTCGGCGCTCTTAACGCTAGGCCATCTCTCCAGCCCATCAGAGCTTTTCTTTAAATCTATATAGTTAAGAGGGTATTTGTAGCTGAGCATAGTGGTTCATGCCTTTAATCCTAGCACTTGGGAGGCAGAGGCAGGCAGATCTTTGTGAGTTCAAGGCCAGTATACAGAGCAAGTTCTAGGAAAGTTGGGGCTACAGGGAGACCTCGTCTCGAAAAGACCAAAAAAAAGAAGGTATTTGTAGAAATTTGTGTGTGTTCATGTGTGTGTACACATGTGTTTTGTGCATCCTTACCATGGCATATGTTGTAGAATTCATAGAATAGCCTTGAGTGTCCTCCAGCTTCCAGGGATTCTCCTTTCTCTGCCTCCCATCTTTTTTTTTTTTTTTTAATTTTTTTTATTACTTTTTATTTATTTCCGTATGTGTATGAATGTACTGTCTGCATGCAAGTTTGTGCACCTGTGTCGTGCAATGCCGCGGAGGTCAGAAGAGGGTGTCGAATTCCCCTGGAACTGGAGTTCTCCTGGAATTGGAGTTTCAGACGGTTCTCAGTCGCCATGTGGGTGCTGGGGATCGAACCCGGGTCCTCTGTAAGAGCGGTCGGCGCACTTAACCGCTAGGCCATCTCTCCAGCCCCTCTGCCTCCCATCTTAACATGGAAACTGGAATTACAGATGTGTATATGCTACTGTACTCAGCTTTATGTGGGTTCTGGGGATTCAGACTCAGGTATTCATGCTTGTACAGCAAGTACTTTATCCACTGAGTTATTGCCCAAGCTCAAAATTTTGTTTCGAAGAAAAGTTAATCCTTAACTAACATAAAGTTAATCTTGGCTAAACTGGGGTTTTGGATAACCTGAAGCTTTGCTGATATTGACCTCCTATTAACACATTCTGAGTAAATATATGTTCTTTTTTTTTTTTTTTGGTCTTTTCGAGACAGGGTCTCCCTGTAGCCCCAGCTGTCCTGGAACTCACTCTGTAGACCAGGCTGGCCTTGAACTCACAAAGATCCGCCTGCCTCTGCCTCCCGAGTGCCAGGATTAAAGGTGTGCGCCACCATGCCCAGCGTAAATATATGTTCTTAGTAGTGTTGCTACCTATTTCTTTGTCCCTAGGAGTAGGATAGTTCAGCCATATCACAATTAGAAAAAGCAGTCTAAGCTTGATGTAGGGATCTTTTTGTCTTTAGATCTGTAAGCTTTTCTATTCTCGGTCCTCATAGGAAGTTATTCAAACCTGGCTGTTTTGCAGGACTTGGAAAAGGAGAGTGACACTCCCCTCCAGCAAGTATCTATTGAAGAAATCCTAGAAGAACAAAGGGTAGAACAGCAGACCAAACTGGAAGCAGAGAAGCTGAAAGTTCAGGCCCTTAAAGACCGGGGTCTCTCCATTCCTCGGGCAGATACTCTAGATGAGTATTAAGTCTTTGCTCAGAGGCTGTTGCTTTTGGAGAACAAAGGGCTGTCACTGAGTGAAAGTGAAATCCTGTTCACCTCATACATTTGGCCAGAGATTGTCAAAGTGAAAAGACATCTTTATTTTTAATTCTTTCACATATGCCAACATGAAGAAATCATGGGATTTTGTTTTGTTTTTTAACACAATCATTGTATGTCTTGTTTTATTTTCATTGTTGAGACAGTCTCATTTTGTAGCCCTGACAGACGTCGAGCTCACTCTGTAGCCCAGGCTGGCTTTTAACTTATGTGATCCTTCTGCCCCTATCTCCTAAGTGCTGGGATCACAGGTGTTCACCTCCACACCCGGCTTCCTTGTTTAAAGAAATAGTGGCATGAACTCACAGCACTGTGGAGTCAGGAATCAAGTCTTCACATTGCTTTTCTTATCCCAAATTAGAATTTCCAGAGGATGTTTCTTCATTGACTTGTAAATAAAGAATGAATCTCAGAACTGTCATATTGCTTTCCAAGTTGGAATTGCCTATGATGAAAAACAAAATTTTCTCCTGCAAAAGGTATGAGTAATCCATGTGCTGGGATTTTCCCTGCTGTCAATTCCAAGTAGTTGATTACTCACAAAGGCATATTTCATGTTGATTATCTTGCTGAGCCTTCCCTCTCCCCTTTTCATGTTTGTATCTGATATGTTTGAAAGTTTCAAGCCTGAGAAGGGAATGTTCAGTTAAATTTCCCAGAAACTGGTTACAACAGAAGCCTCATTTTTACAAAACTTTACTCCTACAGAACTATCCTAAACCAGTTTCCCATGAGAAAGAACATCTTCCTAGGGTAGCTTGTTCTCTAAGTCTTCTGTTAATTTAACTAGGTTTCCAAGTCCTTTGCATTGAGTTTTGAGCCTTTTTTGCTCGGATCATTAAAAATTAAAAAACCACAAGTGTTGTGTTAGTGACTACTGATTCATGATGATGCCACCTTCTTGGTTTATTGACACATTGGGATAGATTATCTTCTGTGATTATCAGTAATTTTAACTATCCAGAAATTTATTAGGCAAAGATGCCCTTTTCTTTCCTAAGATATATGTGAAATATTTTGTACTGCAGTATTAAATACTTAATTCATGTTTTTAAAACTGCCCCCAAATACTATGATTTGACGTGAGTTTTTCTGTATTGGATTAGTTTTCAGTCATTTATGAAGTAGTTGTCCTTGAGTTGAGGATGTAGCTCAGTAGCAAAGCACTTGAGGTGCTGGAGAGATGGCTCAGTGGTTAAGAGCACCGACTACTCTTGCAGAGGACCCGGGTTCAATTCCCAGCACCCACATGGCGGCTAAGAACTGTCTTTGACTCCAGTTCCAGAGGAATCCGACACCCTCTTCTGACCTCCGAGGCATTGCACGACATGGGTGCACCAACCTACATGCAGACAGTAGTCATACACATAAAAAAAAAAAAGGGCTGGAGAGATGGCTAGCAGTTAAGAGGCGCTGACCGCTCTTAAAAGAGGACCAGAGTTTCGTCCCCAACTCCAATTCCAGAGAACTCCAGTTGCCAGGGAAATCTGACGCTGTCTTCTGACCTCGTGGCATTGCAAATGGGGCACGAGAACGAGGTGCACAACACTTGCGATTGCAGACAGTACATTCATACACTGCAGAAAAAATTTTAAAAATTGTTTTTTTTAAAAAAAAAAAACAAAGCCAACTTGGTTGGAAATGTGCAGACCACTGGGGTAAGGGCATGTAGGAAGACTGTAAGTACCATATCTCATAGGGTACAGGTACTTGCTGATACTGGTCAGCAAAGTGAATTGTATTGCTTATTCTGAGACTCGCTGTTAGAGAATATGTAACACCTTCAAGAACTATAGATCAGTACCAGGCGTGGTGTGCACGCCTTTATAATCCTAGCACTTGGGAGGCAGAGGCAGGCCCATCTACTGTAGGAGTTCAAGGCACCATGCCTGGGTCTAGCAATGTTGAGTTCCAGGAACAGCTTGGGGCCATAGGGAGACCCTGTCTGGAAACAAACACCAAAAAAAAAAAAGAAAAAAAAGCTGTAGTCACTGTGTATACCTTTTCAGGTGTCCATCAAACAATTCCAGTGTAATCAGACACAAGGAAAAAGGACCTTTGTGCTACTTTAGTCTGTGAATTTTGCTAGTAGAGTTTCTGATTTGTATCAGTGGAATTGGACCTAAAGGTAAAGCTCTACTTCCTTCCTCTTATTCCCCAGATTGCTCCTCCCTGTGCACATACTGTAATCCAGTGCTTTCCTGTGGGGACAGCCCACTGTGGATATTCTATTATACTGCAGGAGCAATTGGAGTTCCTACTAAAAGTTTCTACCAATTGGGACTCCCATGACACTGCTTTCAGAGGAGAAAAATAAGATCTGACAAAGCCCGGCTTCTGGACACACATCAGTTCTTATTTCTCCCTAGGCCCTTGACCTGAAATTGCCTGCTGTCCAGCTATTTAAACCACAATATCTCCCATCTACTCTAAGTTAACATTTTATTTTTATTTATTTTTTTCTCAGTTCACTGGTTAGTTTAATTTTTTTTTTTAAAAAAGTATTTTTAATTTGTATCAGTTTATTTGCCTGCAATGCATGTAAGTGCCCCTCCCAAATTTTCAATGCCTAACAAGAGACAGAAAAGGGTAATTGGAGTCCCCTGGAACTGGGAGTTAACATTGTCTTTTTTGTTTTTTAAAGTGTTTTTTTATGTTTAATTATGTTTTTTTAAAAGTTTTTTGTACAAGAGTTAATCAAATCGGACTCGATTCCCCCCACCCTATCCCCCCACCCCATCAGAGCTCAAGCATTCTGCCAAACTGTGCTTTTCATCTCTTTCTCAAGTCTTTCTCGCTATTCTCCATGTGGAAGTTGACCTGTTTGGAGCAGAAATTCACTGTTTCAGTCATTTCTTTGATGCGGTCCTTTCTGTTGGTGTTCGTTGGTTTGTTGTTTTTGTTTTGTTTCCAATATGCATTCTTTTACTCCCAACTGCTGTTGGACAAAAGCTCAAGGGCCGTGCACAAAATACTTACAACTAGGTAATTGGCACTACATCCACAGATGAGTGATACCATTTGTCCTTTGTTTTTTCTGGGACTGTGTTACTACTACTTCACTCACATGATGTCTTCTACCTCCAGCCATTTTTCCTAGCAAAGCTCATGATGTCATCTTTCTTTAGTGGCTGCATAGAACTCCATATGTGTAGGATGTAACCACATTTTCTCTATCACACTCGTCAGTTGAGGGGCATTGGAGTAACATTGTTAACTGCCCATGTGGATGCTGGGACCAAACCTGGTCCTCTTGTGTGGATAAAGACAAAACAGCACACACCCAGTGCTCTTAACCACTAAAGCCATCTCTCCAGCCCCAACTCTTCAATCTTTTTTAGTGTTATTTTTTTATTTTTTCCTTTTCAGTCTTTTCAAGACAGGTCCCCGGAGCCCCCCCAGCTAGTCCGATGGAACTCACCTCGGTAAACCAGGGCTGCCTGTGCCTTCCGAGTGCTGGGAGTAAAAACGTGCCCGGGCATGGCTGGAGAGATGGCCTTAAGGCAGTTAAGAGCGCGGACTGATCTTGAGAGGACAGGGTTTGATCCCCAGGACCCACCTGCCTCTTGAGAACCGTCTTTAACTCCAGTTCAGGGAATCCAATGCCCTCCTCTTCTGACCTCTGCGGCATTGCGCTACATGGGTGTACAGACCTGCCCTGCATGCAGACAGTACAGTCATACACATAAAGAAAAATAAAAGTTTTTTAAAAATTAAAAAAAGACTCCTGGCTAAAGACATCTTTTTTAAAATAGTTTTTAAAAGGTTTTTAATTTTGGGCCAGGGATGGTGGGGTACATGTCCCTTAGATAATTTCCAGAACTCAGGAAGGCAGAGGCAGGTTGATTTCTGTGAGTTTGAGGACAGCCTGGGCTACCAAGTAAGACTGAGACAAGTCAGAATAACTTAGTGAAACTGTCTAAAAAAAAAACAGTGAGAAACAGTTTTGGTGAATAAGAAGAGGTGCTGTAGTAGTGTGAGGTTATGACCTACATATGATGTACGTGCATGCCATTGTGCAGTTCGTCCTGGAATCTGTACAGTTATCAAGGGTGTTAGTCACCATGTGAGTGACTCCTAATCGGCTAAGCCATTTTTCCAGCTCCTTTTTTCTTTCGTTTGTTTTGTTGTTTTGTGTTTGTGGTAGGATCTTACTAAGTAGACCAGGCTGCCTTAAACTCACAGATCCACTTACCTCTGCCCTCCACAGTGCTGGGATTAATAGTCGTGAAACTAACCATTACCTAGCACTTGATTAACTTCTAACAGGCTTTATTTAGATACTTAGTAGAATCAAGTATCTCCATACTGTCCATTGTGGAGGATTCTTAGGAAAGCCACTTCAAGGTGAGTCCTAGCACTTCTACATGAGTAAGGAAGATTGGAATGGGAGGCTCAAGCAAAGCATAGTACAGATAGCAGGAGCAGGTTGACAGGTACAGCATGCATGAAAAGAATGACATGGCTTAGGTGTGGTGGCTCAGAACTGCAGTCATAGAGGTTGAAGCAGGATTGCTGTGAGTTTGAGTCAAGCCTGAGCTGCAATAGCAAAATCCTGCCTCCGAAAGAATGATGTGAAGCTGGAGAGATGGCTTCAGTGGTTGTTAATAGCACGGGCTTTTCTTGCAGAGGAGTATGGGTTGGTTCCCAGCACCCACATGGTCAGAGCTAACCAAATTTTCTCTAACGGGAAACTCCAGTTGCAGGGAAATATGACGCCCTCTTCTGGCTTTCATGAGCAGTCCACAACACAGGAGCACTTACGATCAGGTAAAACACTTGTACACATTAAAAAAATTTTTTTTTTAATTTTATTTTATGAATGTGACGAATGTAACTGGCTGCATGTAGGTTGATGCAACCGTGTCGTGCAACACTGCGGAAGTCAGAAGAGGGTCTCGGATTCCCCTGGACTGGAGTTCTCCTGGAATTGGAGTTACGGACCGTTCTCATCTGCCATTGGGGTGCTGGGGATTCGAACTGGGTCCTCCTGCAAGAGCAGTTGGTGCTCTTAACTGTTAGGCTATTTCTCCAGCCCTAAAAAAAAATTTTTTTTAAAAAAAGGATATTACTATAAATCATTCACATCTCACCATGGAAACTATGTGAGCAGAAAATGCTAGAGAAACAGAAGTTAATACAACACTTCCTCCTCCCCCTTCAAACACATGTGCACGCACAAATATACAGGATCAAGCCAGTGGGTAAAGGCACCTTTCATTTCACCAAACGTCAGGTTGGTGGAAACACATGGTAGGAAGAAGACTGACTCAAACAAACAAATTGTCTCTGAATCTCCAAAAGTCCTTACCCCACCCTCCCCCCACACAAAAAAAGTTAAATCAATGTACAGTATGTACATGTTTATTTTCTTAACCTTCCATGAGGTTTACTCAGCTGGGTAAGTACACATACTGTAACCGAACTGCGAGGATAGAGCCACACTCAAGTTCAGGGCAGCCGGGCCTAACCTAAAGTGTCTAAAAAAGAGTTATTTTATTTTATTTATTTTAATTTAATTTATCATTTTTATTATAATTATGTGTATGAATGTACTGTCCTGCATAATGGCAGGTCTGTGCCACCGTGCGGGCCAATGGCCGCGGAGGTCAGAAGATGGTCATCAGATTCCCCGGAACGGGAGTTCTCCGGGAATTGGGTTTCAGACGGTTTTTTGGGCCGCCATTGGGTGCGTGGGGATCGAACCCCACCCAAACACCCCACCACCCACCCCCACCCGGGTCCTCGCAAGAGCGGTCGGCGCTCGAATAACCGCTAGGCCATCCGTCTCCAGCCCCTAAAAAAGATTTTTTAAAAAAAAAAAAAGTAAAGGCAGGGTTTGGTGGCATGGACCTTAAAATCCCAGCACCTCAGGAAGCAGAAGTAGGCGGATCTCGTGTTCAAGGGCAAGCCTGGTGTCTGTTGTGAGTTCCTGGACAGCTGGGGGCTACTGAGACCGATTGATCTCCAAGAAAAAAAAATAGTTAAAACGCCTTCCAACTCCATTTTGCATTCTCAATGTCAAACTGGAATGGAATAAAAAACAGTATAGATNTATTCACCATCTACTGCAAAAGGAAGTTTCTCTGGTGAGAAGAGATACATTAATTAATGGATACAACACTAAGTCATTAAAAGTCGGTTTAATACAATAAATACCTAGTAGAAAACTAGTATTGGGTTCTCCCCTATTTCCTGTGACCTGTCTGGCCTCAGGTTCCTAGGTCTGATGTCAGTGTCAGGTATGGGCTCCAACCTATGAAGTGGGGCTTAAATCCAATTATAAAGTAGTTGATTACTCCCATAACATCTGTGCCAGTGTTGCACCAGTAGGGCATATCCTGCCAGTCCAGCTGTTATTGTATCTCACAGGATGCACAGCTAGGTAAGGCTGATGATCATTTTTTCCTTCTGGTTGCATGCATAGCACCTTGCATCACTCTGCAAGGTAGCTGGTAGAGATGAGGCTTTGAAGTCAGCACCAGCTCGATTCTTCCTTGGTTGCTCTACAGCTCATGTATGTAGTGTCTTCATTAACAGGATGTTACCATCAAGGTCTGGTGGGTAATCAAAAGAAGGGGTAATAGCCAGTATTGCCTGAGGGTCCATGAAACCCCTGGCTAACAGCTTCTAGGGAGGAAGTCCATGTGTGGAAGGGGAAGTATCTCCCTGTTATAGCTAACATTTTTTAAATCTCTTCTAAAAAGGTGGTGTGTGTGTGTGTGTGTGTGTGTGTGTGTGTGTGATGCTTCTCTAATGTGAGGTTCGCATGTGGGTTTTTCTTTTTTTTAACCAAACATATATGAAAATTTATTTGCTTAAATACAACTGTAATATGCATTCGAAGAAATTATCTATAAAATGTTATGTGATACAATTCATTTTCATGTTAAATATTTTTATGAAAATCAACGTTTGCTAAAACATTGGCTATTTCATAATCATCCTAAAGTTATAACACGAAACATTATAATCTTCCTTAAGGATTAAGTAAATGATTTTGTATCAATCTCAACTTTGTAGTCATGTCATTTTTAGGATTCTCATCCTACAGGGGGATGAAGACTACATGTTTGTAAATGTTCTAAAAAAATGGAATTCTTTTGTGTGTGCTGGGATTTAAGGTGTGCACCACGACACCCAGCTGAAATTGCTAATCTTTTTTTAATATATATTTTGTACAAGATTATCAAATCTAGACTCGTGTCCCCCACCCTATCCCCCCACCCCATCAGAGCTCATGCATTCTGCCAAACATGTTTTTCATCTCTTTCTCAGTCTTTCTCGATATTCTCCATGTGGAAGTTGACTGTTTTGAGCAGAAATTCACTGTTTCAGTCAATTCTTTGATGCAGTCCTTTCTGTTGTCGTCGTTGTTGTTGTTTTTGTTGTTTCCAATATGCATTACTCCCAACTGCTTGGACAAAAGCTCAAGGGGCCGTGCACAAATACTTACAACTAGGTAATTGGCACTAGCATCCACAGATGAAGGATACCATTTGTCCTTTGTTTTTCTGGGACTGTGTTACTTCACTCAGCATGATGTCTTCTAGCTCCAGCCATTTTCCTGCAAAGCTCATGATGTCATCTTTCTTTAGTGCTGCATAGAACTCCATTGTGTAGATGTACCACATTTTCTCTATCCACTCGTCAGTTGAGGGGCATTGGAGTTAACATTGTTAACTGCCATGTGGATGCTAGGAGCCAAACCTGGTCCTCTGTAAGTACACCCAGTGCTCTTAACCACTAAGCCATCTCTCCAGCCCCAACTCTTCTAATCTTTTTATTTATTTTTTTATTTTTTCTTTTCAGTCTTTTCAAGACAGGGTCTCCCTGTAGCCCCAGCTGTCCTGGAACTCACTCTGTAGACCAGGCTGGCCTTGCCTTCCGAGTGCTGGGATTAAAAACGTGCCCGGCAGGGCTGGAGAGATGGCCTAGCAGTTAAGAGCGCTGACTGATCTTGCAGAGGACCAGGGTTTGATCCCCAGCACCCACATGGCCGCTGAGAACCGTCTTTAACTCCAGTTCCAGGGGAATCCAATGCCCTCTTCTGACCTCTGAGGCATTGCATGATACAGGCCTGCATGCAGACAGTACAGTCATACACATAAAGAATAAATAAAATTTTTTTAAAAATTAAAAAAAAGCGTGCCTGGCTAATACATCTTTTTTAAAATAGTTTTTAAAAGTTTTATTTGGGCCAGGTATGGTGGTACATGTCTTTAATTCCAGCACTCAGGAAGCAGAGGCAGGTTGATCTCTCTGAGATCAAGCCAGCCTGGTTCCAGGCTAGCAGGAACTACAGGGAGAACCTGTCTAAAAAAAAAACAGTTTTTAGAAAAGTTTTATGTATGTGAGTGTTTTGCCTACATATATGTAAGTGCATCCATATGTGCAGTTCGTTCTGGAACTACAGTTACTAATGGTTGTTAGTCACCATGTGAGTGCTCCTAATCGCTAAGCCATCTTTCCAGCTCCTTTTTTCTGTTTGTTTGTTTGTTTGTTTGTGGATAGGATCTTACTAAGTAGACCAGGCTGCCTTAAACTCACAGATCCACTTACCTCTGCCTCCCAAGTGCTGGGATTAAAGGCGTGAACTACCATACCTAGCACTTGATTAACTTCTAACAGGCTTTATTTAGATACTTAGTAGAATCAAGTATCTCCATACTGTCCATTGTGGAGGATTCTTAGGAAAGCCACTTCAAGGTGAGTCCTAGCACTTCTACATGAGTAAGGAAGATTGGAATGGGAGGCTCAAGCAAAGCATAGTACAGATAGCAGGAGCAGGTTGACAGGTACAGCATGCATGAAAAGAATGACATGGCTTAGGTGTGGTGGCTCAGAACTGCAGTCATAGAGGTTGAAGCAGGATTGCTGTGAGTTTGAGTCCAGCCTGAGCTGCATAGCAAAATCCTGCCTCCGAAAGAATGATGTGAAGCTGGAGAGATGGCTCAGTGGTTAAGAGCACTGGCTGTTCTTGCAGAGGATATGGGTTTGGTTCCCAGCACCCACATGGCAGCTACCAATTGTCTCTAACTCCAGTTGCAGGCGATCCTTCTGGCTTTCATGAGCAGTCCACAACACAGGAGCACTTACATCAGGTAAAACACTTGTACACATTAAAAAAATTTTTTTTAATTTTATTTTTGAATGTGTACGAATGTACTGTCTGCATGTAGGTTTGTGCACCCGTGTCGTGCAACACTGCGGAAGTCAGAAGAGGGTCTCGGATTCCCCTGGAACTGGAGTTCTCCTGGAATTGGAGTTACGGACCGTTCTCAGCTGCCATGTGGGTGCTGGGGATCGAACCTGGGTCCTCTGCAAGAGCAGTCGATAGGCTATCTCTCTAGCCCTAAAAAAAATTTTTTTAAAAAAGGATATTACTATATGCAATTCACATCTCACCATGGAAACTATGTGAGCAGAAAATGCTAGAGAAACAGAAGTTAATACAACACTTCCTCCTCCCCCTTCAAACACATGTGCACGCACAAATATACAGGATCAAGCCAGTGGGTAAAGGCACCTTTCACCAAACCTTCAGGTTTGGTGGACCCACATGGTAGGAGAGAACTGACTCAAACAGATTGTCCTCTGAACTCCACAAGTCCTTACCCCCTCCCCCCACACAAAAAAAGTTAAATCAATGTACAGTATGTACATGTTTATTTTCTTAACCTTCCATGAGGTTTACTCAGCTGGGTAAGTACACATACTGTAACCGAACTGCAAGGATAGAGCCAGTAACTCAAGTTCAGGGCAGCCTGGGCTTACCTAAAGTGTCTAAAAAAGAGGTTTATTTATTTATTTATTTTAATTTAATTTTATTTATTTCTGTATGTGTATGAATGTACTGTCTGCATGCAGGTCTGTGCACCCGTGTCGTGCAATGCCGCGGAGGTCAGAAGAGGGTCTCAGATTCCCCTGGAACTGGAGTTCTCCTGGAATTGGAGTTTCAGACGGTTTTTGGCCGCCATGTGGGTGCTGGGGATCGAACCCGGGTCCTCTGCAAGAGCGGTCGGCGCTCTTAACCGCTAGGCCATCTCTCCAGCCCCTAAAAAATAAATCTTAAAAAAAAAAAAAAAAAAAGTAACGTGGTTGCATCAAAAAAAAAAATGGGACCTTTTAATCCAGCACTCAGGAAGCAGAAGTAGGCGGATCTCGTGTTCAAGGCCAGCCTGGTGTCTGTTGTGAGTTCCTGGACAGCTGGGGCTACTGGGAGACCTTGTCTCAAAGAAAAAAAAAAAATAGTTAACCCTATCCCACTCCATTTTGCATTCTCAATGTCAAACTGGAATGGAATAAAAATACAGTATATCATGTATAATAAAGTTAGGTTGCATGTAAAACACATGTATGTTGACACTAGTAATATAAAATGTAAAGTACATTTGTTCCTGGGGTGACTCAAACACTTGAAAAACATAGTCTGGGGCTGGAGAGATGGCTCAGCAGTTAAGAGTACTGGCTGCTCTTACAGAGGACCCAGGTTCGATTCCTAGGACCCACATGGTGGCTAAGAACTGTCTTTAAGCCGGACGTGGTGGTGCACACCGTTTAATCCTAGCACTCGGAAGCAGAGCAGGTGGATCTACCCTGTGAGTTCAAACAAGCCTGGTCGTACAGAGTGAATTCCAAAGCTGGCTGGGCTATAGAGGAGACCCTGTCTCAAAAAAACCAAAAAAAAATTTTTTTTATAATTAAAAAACAGTTGATTTTTCATCGTGGTTATTATATTATATATATATATATATATATATAATTATTATATATATGTATATACATACTTTCCTACTTTAAATTTCAACACTAGCCAGGTGTGGTGGCGCACGCCTTTAATCCTAGCACTTGGGAGGCAGAGGCAGGCAGATCTTTGTGAGTTCAAGCCCAGCCTGGTCTACAGAGCGAGGTTCCAGGACAACTGGGGCCACAGGGAAACCCTGTCTCAAAAAGACAAAAAAAAAAAAAAAATTCAACCCTGAAGAGTACTTTGCTCAGTATAGAGCTGAATGTCAGAATACTCTTTCCCCAGATAACTGTTGCATGCATACTTTGTGCACTCTCTTCAGATCACTACTCAAAGTTCACCTAAAATACCTCTTCAAAGTATCATCTCTAGGACTGGATGGTAGCTGTACTGGATAGCTTTAGTTTCAACTTGACACACCTGGGTTGAGGGAGCCTCAGTTGTAGAATTGCCTTCATTGGACTGGCCACAGGAGCCTCAGTTGTGGAATTGCCTTCATTGGATTGGCCACAGGAGCCTCAGTTGTGGAATTGCCTTCATTGGACTGGCCACAGGAGCCTCAGTTGTGGAATTGCCTTCGTTGGACTGGCCACAGGAGCCTCAGTTGTAGAATTGCCTTCATTGGACTGGCCACAGGAGCCTCAGTTGTGGAATTGCCTTCATTGGACTGGCCACAGGAGCCTCAGTTGTGGAATTGCCTTCATTGGACTGGCCTGTGGCCACATCTGTGGAGTATTGTCTTGATTGTTGAGTGATGTGGGATGGCCCAGCCCACTATGGGTGGTGCCACCCCTGGGCATGTGTATTGTATAAAAAAAGCAGGCTGGGCATGGGCCAGGGGAGCAAGCCAGTCGGTGGTGGTCCTCCATTGGCCTGTGCTTCAGATTCTGCCTTCAGGCTCCTGCCCCAAGTTCCTTTGGTGGGGTTCCTCAGTGATGAACTGTGACCCAGGAGATATGAGCCAAATAAACCCTTTCTGATCCCCAAGTTGGTTTTGGTCAGAGTGTTTGGGCACAGCAGTTGAAACTAGAACAGGAGCTCAACAGTGGAGCACTTGCCTAGCATGCTCAAGGTCCTCAGTTGTATCCTCAGCATTCTGGAGAGGAACCTCAGAAATCCCACCCCCCACCTGTTTCCTTTCCAGTTTTATCTTTCACCCTAGCAACCATCACTATCTGACATAATATGTTCATTATTTACAATTCCCTCCCCCCTTAAGAATGGGATTTCTGGGACTGGAGATATGGCTCAGAGGTTAAAAGCACTTACTGTTCTTACAGAGACCCTAGTATTATTCCCAGTTCTCAAATGGTGATGTATGACTATAACTCCAGTTCCAGGGAATCTGATACCCTCTTCAGGCCTCCACAGGTGTTGCACACACATGCACATACATACATACTGGTAAAATACACATTAAAAAAAATTGCTGGGCATGGTGGCACACACCTTTAATCCTAGCACTTAGGAAGCAGAAGCAGGTGGATCTAAGTCCACACCAGCTGGGGCTACAGGGAGAGTCTGTCTCAAAAAGCCCCCCCAAATTAAAAAATTATTTTTTAAACTGGTGTTTCTGTTTGGTGTTGTGGTACGTGCCTATAATACATGAGATGCTGAGACAGGAAGATTAGGAATAGAAGGCCATCCTATGCTGGACAATGAATTTGAGGCCAGCCTGGGCTGCATGGGGCCCTGTCTTGAAAATAATGAGTAAATAGAAGAATGGGATTTCTGTCTTTCTTATTTGCTCATGTACCCCCAATATATAGAGTGATGCCTGGAATATGTTCTGCCTCAGTTTATAACTGTTGGAAGATAGATGGCTAGACTGATGTACATGCAGATAGATGGGTAGTTGTATGGCTGTGAGCATAATGAGTTCAAGCTAAGATACTTCAAGATCCGGTAGGGCAGAAAAAAGGTCAGGACAGCTGGAGTCCACTGAGCAGTCAAGAGTGGAGTAGATTACACAGAGATCCTTACAATGAATATGATGAAGATATTCTCCTGCTGTTGGGGGCAACCTTGACTGTAAATCACCAATCTCAGGTATAAAGAATTTGGAGATAATTTTTGTTAAAGTATATGGGAAAACATCACAGAGGAATGGGGTTAGAGGTTAAGAAAGAGCCCTTGTTTGAGCTGCTTGCTGGAAGTCGAGTCTCAGCCTGTGTCAATGCCTTCCAGAGGAGCTGAGCAGCAGTACCCACCCTCACCTTGTGCATCACCACTCCAGAGAGGTCTTTTTTTTTGGGGGGGGGGTTTCAAGACAGGGTCTCCCCTGTAGCCCCAGCTGTCCTGGAACTCACTCTGTAGACCAGGCTGGACTTGAACTCACAAAGATCCACCTGCCTCTGCCACCCAAGTGCTAGAATTAAAGGTGTGCGCCACCACGCCCAGCCAGAGAGGTCTTTTATTTATTTTTTTTTTTTTTTTGGTCTTTTTGAGACAGGGTCTCCCTGTAGCCCCAGCTGTCCTGGAACTCACTCTGTAGACCAGGCTGGCCTTGAACTCACAAAGATCTGCCTGCCTCTGCCTCCCAAGTGCTAGGATTAAAGGCGTGCGCCACTACGCCCGGCTAAGAGAGGTCTTTTCTAAGGCAAGCAAAAGATTGCTTTGTGGATGCTTGGCTTTTCCAGTTAAGCCAATGTTGTATTACCAAGCGGCCCAAGATTAAAAATAAATTTAAAGCTAGGTGTGGTGTGTACCAGGAAAGTTGAGGCATGGAGATTACTTGAATCTACAAGGTCAAGACCAGCCTGGGCAACAGAATGAACTCCCCAACTTGAAAATGGGAAACTTTATTCTCCTTATCTCTGAAAAAACGGGAGAACAAACCTAGATTCTGCCTCACCCAGTTCTGCCAAGTGCTTTTCTTTCCTTCTGTGTCACTTTATTACTTTGCCTCCTTTCTTGCAGCCTCCCATTCTCCTCCCCACATATTCCTACTCACACTCACCACCACCACCACGACCACCACACTCCCACCCCAGGCTCTCCTGATTCTATCTGCCCAACAGTGGTTGCTGCCAAGTGCTTTTGCCTTGGAAACAGAATTAACTGGTTTGTCAAAATCTAACCTGAACTTGATCCCTGGGACCTACATGGTGGAAGAATAGAATGGACTCCAACAATTTATCCTCTGACCTCCACACAGGCACTGTGACACGTGTACCCACACACATATGTAGATAATTTTTAAATGGAAAAGATTTTGAGGGTTTGGAAGCATAACAATGAACTCAAGCTCGACTGCCTCATCTTGAAGCCTGGTTCCCGTTAACTCTCTGAACTTGGTCAAGTTTGTGGCTTCTCAGTGTCTCATTTCCACATGCATAAAACAGGGGCAATGATAGTATTGGCTTCTTGGATTATTGCAAGGATTAAATGAATTCATGTATGTGTGATGTGTTTAGAATAGTGCCTGGTGTAGGGTGCTCAGTGTCTGCTGAGTCCCCAGGATTTACTCCATTGTGAGGATGTCCTGAAATATTTCCCACTCTCAGTGAGCTTACATTTATGTCCTTTAGGAAGATGCTGTGAAATAATGGTGAACAATCAAATTAAGATGAAAGTAGGGGCTCTTGCAGGCAACCCTGGTTTGATCCTAAGCATCCACATGGAGGCTAACAACCTTCCAAACTCCAGTTCCAGGGATCCAATGCCTTCTGACTCCACTGGAATTATACAAAACACATGCAGGCAATATACTCATACAGTGAAATATAATATTGAAATATAATATAAATAAAATAGTGAAATGAAAGTGGCCAGGCATGGTGGCATACACCTTTAATCCCAGCACTATGGAGGCAAGAGGCAGGTGGATCTCTGTGAGTTCAAGGCCAGCCTGATCTAGATAGTGAGTTTCAGACTAACTGGAGCTAGAAATTAAAGTTTCTTTTTCTTTTCTTTCTTTTTCTTTCTTTCTTTCTTTCTTATTTTCTTATTTTCTTTCTTATTTTTTCTTTCTTTCTTTTTTTCTTTCTTTCTTTCTTTCTTTCTTTCTTTCTTGTCTGTCTGTCTGTCTGTCTGTCTTTTTGAGACAGGGTCTCCCTTTAGCCTCTGGTCTCCAAGGGCACCCACAATCACAAGCACATGATAAAAATAATTTTTTTTTTTGGTCTTTTTGAGACAGGGTCTCTCTGTAGCCTAGCTGTTCTGGAACTTACTCTGTAGACCAGGCTGGCCTTGAACTCACAGAGATGAGACTGCCTCTGCCTCCCAAGTGCTAGGATTAAAGGCATGCGCCACCACACCTGCCAAAATAATCTTTTTTTTTTTACAAAAGAGAGATAGGCCACATATGGTGGTACACACCTTTGATGCAAGCACTCAGGAAGTGGAGGCAGGCAGACCTCTGAGTTCAAGGCCAGCCTGGTCTACATAGCAAGTTCCAGGCCCTGTCTCACCCCGCAAAACCCTAAAAATTTAAAAAGGAGATAGGACTAAACCAGGATCTACTGAGAATCTACAAAGTGTCAGCGTCTATGGTTTTCTAGTGTTTACTTAACATACATTCAGAGTCTCTTACTTTTAGGGCACTATGGATTCAAAAACTCCTAGTGTTTCCATTCCCAAAGTTTTTGTGTTCATATAAAGTTGCCTGTACTGTGCTCTGATTTTAGCCAAGTCCTAATCACACCTCCTGGACTCAAATGTCCTTCCAGAAGCCTTCCATAGCACTCTTACTTCCTTTTCCTTGGAATTAGATGTTCCATCCTCTGCACCTTTTTTTTTTTTTTTTTTTTTTTTTTTTTTTTTTTTGTTTTGTCTTTTCGAGGCAGGGTCTCCCTGTAGCCCCAGCTGTCCTGGAACTCACTCTGTAGACCAGGCTGGCCTTGAACTCACAAAGATCTGCCTGCCACTGCCTCCCAAGTGCTAGGATTAAAGGCATGTGCCACCATGCCCGGCTCTGTAGACCAGGCTGGCCTTGAACTCACAGAGATCCGCCTGCCTCTGCCTCCCAAGTGCTTAGGATTAAAGGCGTGCGCCACCATGCCCGCCGCATTTATTTTTATATGTAGCTTTCTGTGTTATTATGTAAAACAAGGGGAACTTGACAATAGTTTGGTTGCTATTATCACAACCATGTATCAAGGGATCCTAGAAGAAGCCAGGCATAGTGGCACATTCATGTAACCCTAGCATGGAAGAGGCTGGGGCAGGAGGATTGTAAATTCTGGGGTAGCCTGGGAAGGATGAAAGGGAAGGAAATAAAGAGAAAGAGAAGGGAGAGAGACAGGCAGACACAAGGTGGCAGTCTTCATGCATGCTTGCTGAAGAGGAGATCCAGAGTGAGAATTTGTGGAATTCAGAGACCTTACCTTGGGGGACATTGCTGTGTTGTTGACTCCTTTAGTCCTCAGAGTTGCTTTGAGAGGATTAAGAAAACATCCCTCTTTTACAGAAAAGGAAGCGAGTGGCTGCCAATCATGAATGAAGTGCAGGGAACAGAGCCAAAGTCCTATGTGAAAGCAAAACCTGTGCTTTCCCACAGGGCCAGGCTAGTACTCCATAGGAGGGCGTCTTCCACCTCAGCTGCAGCCTTTTAGAAACAGGCAGAAGGACCTTTTACTCCATCTTTCCCACTCTGACCTCTGCTTCTCTCCCACCACACCCTAGAAGTATCCCACCTCCCTCACAGCCACACTGAACAGTCCAAGGGCCCCAAACCAACCCCCAGAGCCATTTTTTTCCATGGCTTTTTTTGTTTTAACCAAAACACCTTCATTCCTTCCTTTCACTATCTCCTACCTTCACCAGAAACCTACCGAACACCCTTCTTCCCCTTCTTCTTCCTCCCCCTCCTGTTATTCCTTTTTTCCTAATCATTCTTCTAAGACTCAACTCACATGCCACTGCCACAGCTGGATCTGGTGCATAAGCTTATAATCTACTCAGAAGGCTGAGGTAGGATGGCAAGCTAGAGCCTCGGTTAGAGTCTAGGCTAGAGCAAGTTTAAGGCCCTCTTAGGTACTTAGTAAGAACCTGTCTCAAAATGAAAAGGCTAGGGAGGGGGCTGGAGAGATGGCTCAGTGGTTAAGAGTGCTGACTGCTCTTGCAGAGGACCTGGGTTCGATTCCCAGCACCCACATGGTGGCTAAGAACCGTCTTTAAGCCAGGCATGATGGCACACACCTTTGATCCTAGCACTCAGGAGGCAGAGACAGGTGGATCTCTGTGAGTTCAAGGCCAGCCTGGTCTACAGAGTGAGTTCCAGGCCAGCTGGGGCTACAGGGAGACCCTGTCTCAAAAAAAGAAGAAGCCGGGCATGGTGGCACACGCCTTTAATCCTAGCACTTGGGAGGCAGAGGCAGGCGGATCTTTGTGAGTTCAAGGCCAGTCTGATCTACAGAGCGAGTTCTAGGACAGCTGGGGCTACAGGGAGACCCTGTCTTGAAAAGACCAAAAAAAAAAAAAAAAAGAGGAGGAGGAGAGAGGAGAAAAGGCTAGGGAGTGGGAAAAGTCTCTCAGTAGAGCACTTGCTTCACATGTGTAAAGCCCTAGGTTTGAATCCTCATGGCGCCCCCTCCTTTACCTCATTGGTGCTCCATACTCTGCACTTTCAAAACAAACACCTGTTCATTTGGATCATAGAGTCACATTGATGGAATCATAATTGTAGAGTTACATAGTGGATATTCAGTAATGGATGGTTAAGTGAATAAGGGAATAGAGTCTTCTTTTCTGCTCCAAAGCCTTATCCCCTCATCATGGCCCCTTCCATGTAGGCTGTGTTATAATCAAAAAGCAAAACCAGATTCTAATGATGTCCAGAACCAGAGAATTTTCCAGACTTCTCTAGACTCTCCTGCTCAAAGGGACAGCAAGAGTTAAGTAGTCATCCAGCCTGGAAAGGATAAAGAAAGGAAGCCAGCCTTGGCACGGGGGGAGGTCATCCAGCACTCCCTCCCTGAGTCAGTGGCAGCCTCTGACATCAGCAACAGCTGTATGTCTCAGTGCTCCAGTATGCCCACACCCTCCTGAATGCCATAACTCTCCACAGGATAGCAACAGCAGGGCCTTGAACATCATCCGTATGGCCTGCCCCACAACCCCCTCCCCATCCCCACCACTTCCCAGAGGGAAGGCACACGTGTGCCTGAGGCTGCACGTGCCCTGAGCAATGGGTAGGGAGAAGCTGGAGGTCCCAGCCTGCCAGCAAAACCTCTGTACCTTTCCTTTGAGAGACAGAGGCCTGAGCACAAGCTGAAAATAAGCAATAAGCTCCCTGGGAATCACTGAAGGCTGGAAGCAATACCTACAGGTAATGCTCCTGAGCCAAATGTGTGCCTCTGACACTTGTTATCTCCCCAAGTGATGGTTCTTTAGAGTAAGAGACCACTCTGTCTACAAGGTTGCAGAGTGCTAGACCCCTCAGCAGGCCTTGAGAGGAGTCAGTGCCTACCTTCTCGGAAGTAATTCCACAGAAGAAGCTGTGCATGATGGTGCATACTGTAATCTCAGCACAGGGAGATGGAAACAGAAGGATCAAGTTCAAGGCCAGTCTCAGCTACATAGCAAGTTTGGGCCAGCTCAGAATAAAGGAGACCCTGTCTTAAAATAGTCCCATAAAAGAGACAAGCATGCACACACAAATCAAGTGCTGGGTGGTACTGATTAGGAGGGTATGTGTCAGAAATAAATTACTAGAAGGCCCAGGTGATCAAAGGAAAATTGGAGTGGCCTCAGTGGGCCTTGACCAGATCAGGTCTCCAGGCAGTTGCTGTTCTCAAGACCTCTTGCACAGGTTTAGCAGGGCTGAGAGTAAGACTAGCCTGTATTCCAGACACATCCTGTCTGAACAAATCCTGCCCTTTCATCCAGTTGCTCGGAGGGAGATGATGATACCCCAGCCCCAGGAGCTACTTCCTGCTCAGTTCAGGTTTTGTCCTGCCTCAGAGCAGTAGTAACAGGACACTCAACCCAAATACTGGTGGTAGTATCTGGGGACACGGCAAATCTAGTGAGAATCTACTGGAAACATTCTTGCCAGGTGAATTTGGTTTAACAGTAGCCTCAGAGGCCAGGTGTTGTGGGCACACACCTTTAACCCCAGCACTTGGGAGGCAGAGGCAGGAGGATCTCTGTGAGTTCAAGGCCAGCTGATCTACAGAGTGAGTACGAGGCCACCTTGGGGCTACAGGGAGACCCTGACTCAAAAAGACAAAAAAAAAANAAAAAAAAAAAAAAAAAAAAACCAGCCTCAATGTGCTTTTTCTAAATCTTAAAAGATTTTTTATTTTTTAGCCAGGCATGATGATACCTGTAATCTCAGGACTTTGCAGAGGTAGGCGGATTTCTATGAGTTCAAGGCCAGCCATAGCAAACTCCAGGACAGCCGGGACTACAGGGGAGACCCTGTCTCAAAATGACCAAAAAATTTAAAAAAGTTTTTAATTTGGGGGGTCATTTTGACACATGCGCGCGCGCGCACACACACACACGCGCACACACACGCGCACACACACACACACACACACACACACACACACACACACGAGTGCAGACGCCTTCAGAAGACAGGCGTAGAATTTCCCAAGAGCTGTAGTCACAGATGGTTGTGAGTCACCTGATGTGGTTCCTGCGGAACTCTGATCCTCTAGAAGAGTGACAAGTGCTCTTAACCACGGAGCCATTTTTCCAGCTCCCATTTCTTCTCTTGAAGAGTTCTTGGCAGAACAGTGCTAGGGCCTGGAACTTTTTCCATGCTTGTGTGTAACTGGGACCAACTAGGCAATTCAGAGGCCTCATGAGTCTTTGCTCGGCATCACAGGGCTCCCAAGTTGCAAAGACTGGGGTGGATACCCCAATAATCTTTCTAGTCTTTGGGCTAGACCAGCCTCCACTGCATGAGGAAAGGGTGAGGAAGGATGTAGGGTGTATTCTAGGCCCAGGTTACTTACTCTCTGCTTTGGGAGCTTATAGGATGGGTCATTCCAGATCCAGCACAGACCCCCTAAAAGGAGAACTTATAATGGGGCTTTGGCAAAGGTGGTTTGTATCAAGGGGTGAACAAATAAATGAACAGATGAACTTACAAGGTCCCTGCAGGCAATAGATGAATATTACCGTAGCCCTGCCACCAGCCAGCTATTCAACCTTGAACCATTCACCTTCACCCTCTGGACTTCACACTTTGGTCTTTAAGGTAGGCTTGATGGCCGCCAGCAGCTTTATTTTATTTTATTTTATTTATTTCTGTATGTGTATGAATGTACTGTCTGCATGCAAGTTTGTGCACCGAGGGTGTCGGATTCCCCTGGAACTGGAGTTCTCCTGGAATTGGAGTTTCGGACGGTTCTCGGCTGCCATGTGGGTGCTGGGGATCGAACCCCGGTCCTCTGTAAGAGCGGTCGGTGCTCTTAACCGCTAGGCCATCTCTCCAGCCCCGGCCGCCAGCAGCTTTAACTCACTCCTCACTCCTTGTCTTTGATTCTCTTACTCTGGTTCACTCTCTTGGCCAGCATTTCTTGGAGTACAATGGTAGCCCCCTGCCATCACTAGGCATCTTAGTGAATGCAGGTTTGTGAGCCTTAATTCTAGATCTGCTGAATCTGGAGTTTGAGGACAGGGCTTAATGTCTGCATTTAAAAGTTCTGAGAAGCGGGGCTGGAGAGATGGCCTAGCGGTTAAGAGCACCGACTGCTCTTGCAGAGGACCTGGGTTCGATCCCCAGCACCCACATGGCGGCCGAGAGCCGTCTGAGACTCCAATTCCAGGAGAACTCCAGCTCCAGGGGGATCCGAGACCCTCTTCTGACCTCCGCGGCATTGCACGACACGGGTGCACAGACTTGCATGCAGACAGTACATTTGTACACATAAATAAAAAAAAATTTTTTTTAAATGTTTAAAAGTTCTGAGAAGCTGTATGCCCTTTGCTAAACTGCTCCATCTCAGCGCCCACTGCACCCCCTCACCCCCTACCCCCCCCAACCTGATGAGTTCGGCCCTCTCCACTCCCTTTTACGTACTCCACTCCTCCCCCCATGGCCAGCACAGCAATGTGAGGTAATCATTCCATCCTTGACCCTCTGCACAGTGACTGATTTTTTTTTTTTTTTCAATCTCCCAGTGATGATGCACAGCCTTCCGCTGGAAGCATTTAAGGCATCGAGCACACGATTCAGGCCACAGCTGTGGGATCCAGAAGTGGACCTTGAGAGGCTCAGGAGGAACAAATAGGCTATCCTTGGGCTACAGCAGTACTGCCACATCCGCCAGGAAAGCATGCTACTCGCCACATTTAAGCTGTGTGCTGGGAGCTCCTACAGACACATGCGCAACATGAAAGGTGAGCTGGGGCATGGGAGGTGTGTACCAAGAGCCTTCAGACAATATGCTTTTATGGGAAAGATTCTGGATGGGGGCAGGACACTCAGGCTTTGATCCCAGTTGTGCCTCTTACTGGGTGAGTGTGGGTAAGTCTTTTTCCCTCTGGACTTCAGTTTTTCTACCTGAAACATTGGGCTGGGTGCTAAGATGTCTAGTCCACCAGATTGTGTATTTAGGCTGGGTACTAAGATGTCTAGTCCACCAGATTGTGTAATTGGGCTGGGTACTAAGATGTCTAGTCCACCAGATTATGTAATTGGGCTGGGTGCTAAGATGTCTAGTCTACCAGACTGTGTAATTGGGCTGGGTGCTAAGATGTCTAGTCTACCAGACTGTGTAATTGGGCTGGGTACTAAGTTGTCTAGTCTACCAGACTGTAATTTCGAGTCTCTGCTCTAAGGCTCCAGCTTTTTTGGAGCTAGTCTTGACTTTGCCTTCCTTTAGGATTGGACAAGACCTGTACCAAGGGTCCCAGCTAAGTGTTGGCTACAAAGGGAGAGGCAGAGGCCAGCTTCGACTCCAAGAAGCAGTGCTAGAAACCTAAGACACTGTCAGGGAGGAAGGGTAGGAGAAGCAAGAGATAGGGAGCAGGGCAGCACAGGTACAAGGCAGAGGGAGAGAATGTGGTGGGAGTCTGGTTATTTAGTGTATAGCGCAGGAAGGCAGAATGTGGCAGTGGGGAAACCCTTAGGAAGCAGATAGGACTTTCCCACTCTGAATCCCATAGCACACTGAGCAGCGTTTCATGTAAAGGACCCTGGCTGCTGACACATACACATTCCTCAGAGGAGGTTTCTTGTATTCTTCTGGAGTAGTATTTTTCTGGTTAACAAATCCAGCTGGCTCCAATGAAATTCTATATCCAAGTAGGGCCAGGTTTGACCTGCCTACCCCCACTTCCAAGATAGAAGGCAGGTGTCTGAACCCTGGAAGTGCTGGGGGAAGATTAAGAAACACTGAACTGGAGCCTGGCATGGTGGCGCATGCCTTTAATCCTAGCACTCAGGAGGCAGAGGCAGGCGGTCCTCAGAGTGAGTTCCAGGACAGCTGGGGCTATAGGGAGACCTTGTCTCAAAAAAAAAAAAAAGAAAGAAATTTTGGGGGCTGGAGAGATCGCCTAGTTGTTAAGAGCGCCGTCTGCTCTTGCAGAGGACCCGGGTTGGATCCCCAGCACACACATGGTGGCTGAGAACCGTCTGTAACTCAAGTTCCAGGGGAATCCAATGCCCTCTTCTGATCTCCGCGGCATTGCACGACACGGGTGCACAGACCTGCATGCAGACAGTATATTCATACACATACAAAAATAAATAAAATTAAAAAACAAACACTGAACTGGGAGTTAAGAGACCTGGCCCTAGTACAGATCCTAGCTAGAAATCTTTGTGTTCCTGAACTAGTCAGTCCCTTGCCTTTCCAAGCCAGTTTGCTCATCTGCAATGAGTGAATTGAATAGCCCCTCTCTAAGAGGCTTTCCAGCTTCTTGGCAAGTTTCCTTCCTTCCTTCCTTGCAGGACTGAGGCACCAAGCTGTGCTGGCTATTGGCCAGGAGCTGAACCGGAGAGCACTGGGAGACACCAGCCCTGGGTGGATCAGCCAAGTTCGGCGTAGGAGCTCTCTGCTTGGTAAGTTCGGTGTAGGAGCTCTTCGCTTGGTAAATTCTGGGGCTTTTGAACTTCTCCCAATGATGGGGGTCTCAGGGTGCAGCATTGCTCATGGGGCTGGATAGGCTGCCTGTGGTTACCTAACTCCTGTGTCTAATTTGACTCACAGGCAGTACCCTATGGCTTTGGTCTGGGCTCTTTTGAGGAGCAAAAGAGAAGGAAGGCTCAGACATTGGAAAGATGTGCTTTCTTTTTTACAGGTTCTCGGTTGGAAGAGAGGCTGTATAGTGACCATGAGCTGTCCTACATCCAACAGGGAGAGGTGGCTATGCAGAAGGCCCTGGGCATCCTCAGCAACCAGGAGGGCTGGAAGAAGGAGAACCAGCAGGTAAGGTGGCTATGGAGAAGCACGCAGTTACTGACTGTCCCACCGAACGTGCTCAAGGCTAGATGCCCTTACTGCAGCCAAATACCTTGAAAACTCTTCTAAGAATATATTTTCAAATAACCTTCTCTCTCCATAAGACTTGAGAAACACTATTCCTAAATTTTTTTTGAGACAGGGTCTCCCTATAGCCCCAGCTGGTGTGGAACTCACAGAGATCTGCCTGCTCTTGCCTCTGCCTCCCCAGTGCTAGGATTAAAGGCATGCACCACCACACCCGGCTTAAAGACTGTTCTTAGCCACCATGTGGTGCTGGGAATCGAACCCAGGTCCTTTGCAAGAGCAGTCAGTGAGTGCTCTTAACCACTGAGCCATCTCTCCAGCCCCTATTCCTGATTTTTTTTTTTTTAGTTACCCTCTAAATTCACTGTAAATCCATCAAGCAGAAACCATGCAATATGGAACACATGTGCATTAGATGCCATATCACCCAGTGTGGTTACCCCTGCAGGGCCAGAGTACATTGTTCAGCCCACTCTGTAGATGAGCTTGCAGTGGGTAATGTGGGGCCACCTTGCGACAGTGCTAGAACAGAGTACAAAGGCAGCCCAGTACTATCTGGGGCCCTGCTTTGAATGTTGTGCCCTCACGGGGAGCTAGTAACTTTAATGTTAAAGTCAGTGGTTCTATTATTAGATCTACTTTGGTGAGCTTCAGCAAAAGCTTACTCCCTATACCTAAAGTTCAAATAAAACATTTTGTTGCGATGGGCGTGGTGGCACACGCTTTTAATCCCAGCACTTGGGAGGCAGAAGCAGGCAAATCTTTGTGAGTTCAAGGCCAGCCTGGTCTACAGAGTGAGTTCCAGGACAGCTGGGGCTACAGGGAGACCCTGTCTCCAAAAGACCAAAAAAATAATAAAATAAATGAGAGTTAAGAGCCCTGGGATCCAGGCTCTTTGATAAGGATCCCTGCTTCAGGTTCTCCTGAAAAACAACAACAAAGTCAACATTCTTGATACATAATTAGCTGCTTGTAGATCAGACTTTTCTACTCCCAGGTCTGTCTTTCAGATTCTTTGAGCTTTTGAAGTATGGTTCATTTCAGTTGGATTTTCTCACACCACCACCACCACTTTTTTTTGTCATGTATAGTGCATCTTTATTGATATCTTAAGACAGTTATTCACACATGCATGTATGCATGCGCACAGGCACACGTGCACGTACACACACACACACACAGGCATTCTAAAACTTTGGCATACAGGCTAATACTCTTTACCTTCATCATCTCCTTCACTATCTGCTCCAACCTCCTCCAGGGCAGCCATGTTCTCACGGGCCTCAGAGAACTCCCCTTCCTCCATGCCCTCACCCACATACTAGTGCACAAAGGCACGCTTGGCATACATCAGGTCAAACTTGTGGTCTAGGTGGGCCCAGGCCTCAGCAATGGCTGTGGTGTTGCTCAGCATGCACACAGCTCGCTGCACCTTGGCCAGATCTCCACCAGGTAGCACAGTAGGAGGCTGGTAATTGATGCCAACCTTGAAGCCAGTGGGGCACCAGTCCACAAACTGGATGCTACGCTTGGTCTCGATGGTGGCAATGGCATTGACATCTTTGGGCACCACATCACCATGGTACAACAGGCAGCAAGCCATGTATTTACCATGGCGAGGGTCACATTTCACCATCTGGGTTGGCTGGCTCAAAGCAGGCATTGGTGATCTCTGCTACTGTAAGCTGTTCATGGTAGGCTTTCTCAGCAGAGATGATAGGAGCATCTGTTTTTTTTCCTTTTTTTTTTTTCCTTTTGGTCTTCTTGAGACAGGGTCTCCCTGTAGCCCCAGCTGTCCTAGAACTCACTCTGTAGACCAGGCTGGCCTTGAACTCACAAAGATCCGCCTGCCTCTGCCTCCCGAATGCTAGGATTAAAGGCATGCGCCACCACGCCCGACCAAGACAAAAGGTAGGGACAGGCAAGTTACCTCTCCCAGTCTTAAGTGGACATACAAGGCTTGTGGCAGCAATGATTGCCTACTGGATCCTAATCAGAGATCCAGGTGTCCTATGCTCAGCTTAGATTTCCTTTTGCTGTTACCTTCCTTAGTATTGTCTAGATCTAGGGTAGGAATAATTTTCTCTAACTTTAACCATGTGGCTCCCTTTTTTCTCTGACAGGAGAATGGGGATGAAGTGCTAAGTAAAGTAGTCCCAGATGTGGGCAAGGTATTTCGCTTGGAGGTGGTGTTAGACCAGCCCATGGATATACTCTATGAAGAACTTGTGGAACGCATAGAAGCAATGGGAGAGTGGAACCCAAATGTCAAGGAGATCAAGGTGAGGAAAGCCCAGGTGTTCGGGGCCGGGACCCAAGAGAATCCAGTCTGACAAGCAGGCCAAAGGGATCCTAAGCTTCCTCTGATTTCCTTGTGTTAGGTCCTACAGAAGATTGGAAAAGACACAGTCATCACTCATGAGCTGGCTGCTGCAGCAGCAGGAAACCTGGTGGGCCCACGTGACTTTGTGAGTGTGCGTTGCACCAAGCGCCGAGGTTCCACCTGTGTGTTGGCAGGCATGGCCACACATTTTGGGGAGATGCCAGAGCAAAAAGGTGTCATCAGGTAATGCGGGCAGCAGTCTCAAAAACCCAGGACTGTGGGCTTATGTCCCAATGTGTGAGAGTCTGAATCCCTACTTCCAAGAAACCAATCCTTGGTCCCACCCTCAGCTTCCTTTCACAAAAGATGCTCATTTCCCAAAGGGTGATAGACTAGAATGGCTCCGCTTCAACAGCCAGCTGCTTTGTTCTTACCCTTCCCGGAACTTTTACAAATTGTTTTCCAAAGCAAGGGGGAGAGGCCTGAGGTCCAGTTTCTCGGGTACAGCAGTGCTGGCCATTACAATACTGCAGAAATTCACACTCCTTGCAATACAGTGGCTACCTGGGTTCCTAAGGGCTTTAACTGCTACTCAGGAGTCTTTCCCTGACTTCCCTGTGGTTTTTAATAATCAGGGGATACAACAGGAGGCCTCTGCCTACAACTAGCATTTAGAAAAAAATTAAAAAGCTTCTCTAGAAATAAGGTGAGTATAAAGTCTGCATAAGAACTCTTCCTGGGGGGCTGGAGAGATGGCCTAGCGGTTGGGAGCGCCGACGCTCTTGCAGAGGACCCGGGTTCGATCCCCGGCACCCACATGGCGGCTGAGAACCGTCTGTAACTCCAATTCCAGGAGAACTCCAGTTCCAGGGGAATCCGAGACCCTCTTCTGACCTCCGCGGCATTGCACGACACGGGTGCACAGACCTGCATGCAGACAGTACATTCATACACATGCAAAAATAAATAATAAAAAAAAAAAAAAAAAGAACTCTTCCTGACTTGACTCTTCATTTACCAGAGCTGAGCATGGTCCCACTTGCATGGTGCTTCGTCCACTGGATGGAAATCCCTCAAAGACTAAACTCACTTGGCTGCTCAGTATTGACCTCAAGGTAAGGGGCATGGAAGATAGGGGGTGGGTGGTAGTGAGAAAAATCAGCACTTGTCCCTCACATAAAAATGTTTCACCTTCTCCTGGGTACCCGGGATCAAACTCAGGTTGTCAGGCTTATGGTGTACTTTTATCCACTAAGCCACACTGCCAGCCTTCCTTTTGCCCCTTGATAGAATCACAGGCTGCTGGATGGGTAAAAGATTTGAGTCTACAGCCTAGCTGCAGTCCCCTCATTTTGGAAGCCTACAATGGCTTTCTCTTACCTTAGTCTCTTACCTCACAGATCAAATTTCTGTTCTAAAAAGCTAGGCATAGTGGTACACAGCTATAGTTCTAGTTTTTAGAGGCAGAGGTGGGAAGATCATAAGCTTAAGGTCAGCCTGTGCTGCATAGAAAGTTTCAGGCCAGCCTCAGTTACATAGACCATTAAACAACAAATTCAAACATCACCTAAAGGCAATCTTAAGGCTCAGAGAAAGGTGTTAAGAAAAAGATGTTAAGAAAGGTATTACGCCAGGCGTGGTGGTGCACACCTTTAATCCTAGCACTTGGGAGGCAGAGACTGGCGGATCTTTGTGAGTTCAAGGCCAGCCTGGTCTACAAGGTGAGTTCCAGGACAGCTGGGGCTACAGGGAGACCCTGTCTCGAAAAGACCAAAAAAAAAAGAAAGGTATTACATAGACTTTATTGGAATTTTGTATGAAATGCACAAAGCTTCAACAAAAACTGGCTTAAAAAAAAAAAGCAAGGTGATACAGATTGCAGATTGCTCAGGGTCACACAGCTGGGAATCCTTACTCTGCAACCCCCAAGACAAGGTCCTGGAGCCCCAGCCAGCCTGGAACTCACTGTTGTAGACCTGGCTGCCCTCGATCTCAAAGAGATCTTCTTGCTTCTTTTTCCCAAGTGCTGGCATTAAAGGCATGCACCACTATGCCTGGCAGGAATCTATCTTGATAGCAAATCCATGTACTTTTGAGTTTGTCTTATAAGACAAAAACAAAATAGGAATACCAAGCCTAAGGCAGCCGTGCCTACGTCAGGTACAGTAGAATAGTAACCACAAGATGACCAAATGCTCTTATCTTCTTCTACTCTAGGGGTGGCTGCCAAAGACCATCATCAACCAGGTCTTATCACAGACCCAGATGGATTTTGCCAACTACCTGCGAAAGCGCTTAGAGTCCAGCCCTGCCTCTGAAGCCTGCTGTTAGGCTGGCCTAACCATTCCTGACAGTACCTGCTACAAGGGCCTGCATGCTGTCATCAAATTCCTGCAAGTCTATTTAAGATCTTCATCTGATGACAGTGGGAGGGTTGTAGTCATATGATTACAGGACAGATTGGTAAAAAATTTAGTACCAAGAAAACAGATAAGATTCTTAGAGGAAGAGACTTCTAATTTCCTTCACTGATTGGCTATGAAATGAAAGCTAAGGCTAAGATTTGTTAAACTTTTTTTCCCCCTCAGTCTTTTTGAGGCAGGGTTTCCCTGTAGTCCCAGCTGTCTTGGAACTCATTATGTAGACCAGGCTGACCTTGAACTCAAAGAGATCCGCCTGCCTCTGTCGCCCAAGCGCTGGGATTACAGGCATGTGCCACCATGCCTGGCTTGTTAAACTTTTTTTATGGGCCCTTACATAGCCACTTAAAGACGACTACTAAAAATGCTAGTGTCATGCCTGAACTGTTGGCACACCTTTAATCCCAGCACTCAAGAGGCAGAGCCAGGTGGATCAAGGCTAGGCTGGAGAGATGGCTCAGCAGTTAAGAGCACTGACTGCTCTTGCTGAGGACCTGGGTTCGATTCCCAGCACCCACATGATGGCTAAGAACCATCTTTAACTCCAGTTCCAGGGGAATCCGACGGTCTCTTCTGACCTCTGAGGCATTGCACGACACGGGTACACCAACCTACATGCAGACAGTACACTCATACACACACACACACACACACACACACACCTACATGCAGACAGTACACTTATACACACACACACACACACACCTACATGCAGACAGTACACTCATACACACACACACACACACACACACCTACATGCAGACAGTACACTCATACACACACACACACACACACACCTGCATAGCAGACGTCATCATCAACCACACCACCACACACAACACACACACAAAAGAAGTCAAAGAAGAAGAAAGAAAAACAGCAAAAAACAAAACCAAGGATAGTGGCTGACCTAATTATGGGCACTAAGAAACATTGCTGAAGGGCAGTTGTGTACACAAGGCAGGGGCTTACCTAGAGAGCTCCAGTGGATCCTTCTGCTATCCTCTGCAGATGGCCCAGGGCTACACTAAGACCAACAACTAGCACAAGAGGGACTTTCCAGAGTGTGAAGAAATATAAAACTAATTATTTTGGTCCATTATCTTATCTCATCCGCAGCACCAGTCAGATAAAGGTCTATGAAAACTATCGTGTCTTATTTGTCTCAAGTCCTACTCTTTAAGACTTTATTTAGATTATAACGATTTTTGTAAGCCAATCTGGACATTGCTTTTGTGAGTTGTAACTAATCTCTGAGTTCATTAAAAGAAATGAAATATTAGAGTTTACATCATTCATCTCTTTAAAATTGTTACCAAAATATGTTCAAACATAATTTCATAATAAGTCAACCCTAAAACTAGTTCTTAAGAACTAGTCGAGCATTGGCTTGGATCCCTGGCCTAATCTCAACGTGCAGAGGCTGAGGAGGTCAACTCCTCTTTAAGTTCAAGGGCAGCCTGGCGTACTACACTTGAGACCCTGTCTCTAAATAAATAATCCATAAATTTTTTCATAATGATGTTTGATATAACAGTCCCCAAAGCAGAGTATTTTATAACAGTATTTTCATTTGCCTAATTAAAAGATAATCCAAATAAGCGAGCTGACGCATTTGCTCAAGGATAAGTGAACTATTTCTCGTATTCTATTGAGGTCGTAGTAGTGCGCATTATAAGGTCCTGGCTTACTTAACTTCCTTGTTTGAAACGGTTAAAATGTGCCCTGGGAAGAGGAAGTTCACTAGATGGGGAATGGTGCAACGACAATTGTTCTCAGGTTATGTGAGGAAAGTTTTCTGTTTTTTTTTTTTTTTTGGTCTTTTCGAGACAGGGTCTCCCTGTAGCCCCAGCTGTCCTGGAACTCACTCTGTAGACCAGGCTGGCCTTGAAATCACAAAGATCCACCTGTCTCTGCCTCCCAAGTGCTAGGATTAAAGGCATGCGCCACCACACCTGGTTTAAGAGAAGTTATTGTTTAATGATACAAACGGGACCAGCAGGCTCAGTTGTGTAAAGCGCTTGCCACCAAGTCTGAAGACCCGAGTTTGATCTCTGGAACCCACATAAAGATGGAAGGAGAAAAATGATTCTACAAAATTATCCTCCAACCTCCACATGTATGCCATGGCATGAGTGGCCACACTCACACTGTACGCATGCAATTAAAGTCTTTAATAGGATTCCTTTGCTGTGTTAAGGATGGAAAAAAAAAAATATCATGCCAGGCCGTGGTGGCACATGCCTTTAATCCTAGCACTCGGGAGGCAAGGCCAGCCTGGTCTACAGAGTGAGTTCCAGGACAGCTGGGGCTACAGGGAGAGCCTGTCTCAAAAAGACAAAAAAAAAAAAATCAAGTATTACTATCTAAGGCTTTTCCATTCTAGTTGTTTACATGTGGCCATTCATGTGCTACATCATGCATACAGAGCTCACAGAAATTGGTTCTCTCCCTGCACCCTGTGGACCTAAGGATCGGACTCAGGTTATCAGGCTTGGCAGCAGGCACCTTTACCTGCTGAGCTATCTTGCTGGTCCATTTCTGGGTCCTAATTTTAGAAGTACTGTTAATTTTCACTCTTTGGGAACAGAGTTTAGCTTATTTATAGATAATAGCAGCACTGGGAATACTGGTCTTTACTGAGGTATTAAAATTTAACAACTAAAAAAAATTTAATATAATTTATTCTTCTTGCTTCTCAGTCTACTTTTGACACATGAGATTATACAGATAATTCTGTGATAGAAACATCAGTGGCTCAGGATCAGCTAAGAGAAAATAGTCACTTGCTGAAAGATACTGTAAGGCAACAAGTATGCTGGCTTCAAGAGAACTGGCAGGGAATAAAGGGCTTTCAGCAAATACTAGTTTTAAACTGGACTCTTGCTTGCTCCTTCAAACCATGTCTTATGCTGAGGACACATTTTATCCATTTGTTTAATTTTACATTTGAATAAAAGTTGTCAGTGGTGATTTGATTATAGGAACCTATAGATGGGTATTATTTCTAACCTTCTTTCAAATGAACCTCATTAATCCATGCACGTTCATGCCTGCATATACTTTTTTTCAGTTGTTTTGGTTTTTCACTTTTGTTCTTTTAAGACAGGGTGTCATGGATAGAACACCTTTAATCCCAGCACTCTGGATGCAGAGGCAGGCTATAGATTTCTGTGAGTTGTAGAAGACAGCCTAGTGTACATGGGAAGTTCCAGGCCAGCCAGGGCTAGAGTGAGACCTTGCCTAAAGGGAAAAGAAAAAAAGAGAAATGTCTCACTCTGTAGCTCAAGCTGGTTTAGAACTCAGTCAACTCTCCTGCCTTAGCCTCCTGAGTGCTGGGATTAAGTGTGACTCACCAGAACTGGGCCTCTCATTTTTCTTTTGAACACGAAGTATTATCAAGTAAATTGCTATTTTGTCCTCCAACATTATATATGCCGAAGATACAAACATCTAGCTTTATAATTTAGGTGGGACAGTAGATATACAACTTATATGTGCTTATTATTTATATTCTAAGAATTTACCTTGGGGTTCTTTTAAATAACATCATCTTCCCAATTGGGAGACTCTATCTCGCTTTATAACCAGGCCTTTCTTTTTTTTTTTTTTCTTTCTTTTTTTTTTTTTTTTTTGTCTTTTCGAGACAGGGTCTTCCTGTAGCCCCAGCTGTCCTGGAATTCACTCTGTAGACCAGGCTAGCCTTGAACTCACAAAGATCCGCCTGCCTCTGCCTCCCAAGTGCTAGGATTAAAGGCATGCGCCACCACACCTGGCTAGGCCTTTCTTTTTGAGACAATGTCTCACTATATAGTTCTGGCTAGCCTGGAACTCACTATGTAGACCACACAGGCCCCAAACTCATGATATCCACTCACCTCTGCCTCCTAAGTGCTGGGATTAAAAGCTGTACCACCATGCCACAATCCTACTGACACTATGTTAGGTTTCCTGTTAAGATAAGGAATGGATAAAACAAAGAGTCTGGGTAGTTCAGTAGGATGACAGGTATCTTAGTAGTACTGCCATCTTACTAGTACAGCAAAGGCAGGCAGATCTTTGTGAGTTCAAGGCCAGCCTGGTCTACAGAGTGTGTTCTAGGACAGTCAGAGCTACAGGGAGACCCTGTCTTGAAAAGACCAAAAATAAAATAAAATAATAAAATAAAATAAATATAAAATAAAAAATAAAATAAAAAATAAAATAAATAAAAATAAAATAAAATAGATAGGGGAGACATTAAGGATCCCAAAGACAGGTTCAGTCTCACTTTCCAGATATTGAAAGCCACACCACAATCACCAAAGGAAGACATGTAGAACAACCCGTACATACCAACACCATGTTCAGAAAGAAGAGCTGGAAGGAGACCATTGCTCCTTTTCAACTCATGTTCACTCTGATTCCAGTTGTAACAGGATAAAGCAGGTACTTGATCTGCCCAGGGAGAATGGGGATGGGAGAGGGGTTGAGCTGAGCCTAGGTCAGAAGCCTCCCTCCCTCTTCTTATACTGGTCCATATTTCTGACACTGTACTAAGAGGAACTCAACCTGAAGAGAAGCCAAGCACCACACAAGAACTGGAAAACAAGTTTTAATGGAGAAGAGTTCTAATTCTGTTAAAGCTGCAGGCAAATTCTTTTCATAATTGCAGTTCTTTGAGACCTACCAGGTTCAGAGATCCCCAAACCCCACCCCAAAAGCAAACAGCTCATTAGCCTGGTTCGGAATGTACTGCCACAGATCTCAGCTGCTCTCCTCTCAGAAACAGGCTTATCACTTCCACAGAAATCAGATGAGATGGAATCAATGGTCACTTAGGTCATCCCTTTACAGTAAGGTAACAAGTTTGAGATGGCAGGCATGTAGTACAGCACCAGTTTCACAGGGAGTTTGTGGGACTTTGAGAGTCAGCAGTTGTTAGCTTATGGCACACAAAATGAAAGCGGTTGCTGGAAGTGGGGAGGGAATATGCTGAAGGGCAGGGCATCTGCCCCAGTCCTACCCAGCCTCTTTTAACTTCTGTATTGCAGCATCTTTGGGAGAACATTTTACAGTTAAGAAACAGAAACCAAAACCCAAATATTATTCCACAGAAAGTCCAAGTATGAAGTAGGAGAAATAGTCAAGGTTCCCAGGGGGGACTGCGCCTCCCATCCACTTCTGTCTCCACATGATACAAAACATCAGCCAACGTGTGTTCTACTACAGCGCCCCAGCCCATGTCACTCATCTGCAGGAGGAATGAAAAACAGGAAAATGGGTGATTATAAGAGCTACAGCAAGCAATAGAGCTATCAAGGATACACAGACATTTTAGTATTACTCACAGGATGGTAAGTGAGATCCTTTGGAGGATATTTGAAAGATGGTCCAAAGTTGATGGAAACCTGGATAAGTTTAATGCAAGCAAACACAGAAAATTTGGAAAAAGAAAACACATAAAAGTTCACTTGATGGTATTTTTTTTTAACATTTTATTACTTTACTTTTTATGTGTATGAGTGTACTGCTTGCATGTATAAACGTGCACCCATGTCATGCAATGCCCAACAAGGTCAAAAGAGGATGCTAGATGACCCTGGAACTGGAGTTATAGACAGTTGTTAGCCTCCATATGGGTGCTGGAAATCAAACCTGGGTCCACTGTAAGAGCAGCCAGTGCTCTCAACTACTGAGCCATCTCTCCTAGCACTCCAGAGAAGGAGGATCTTGAGTTTGAGGCCAGCCTAGGCTACATAGCAAGACAAAATAAAAACAATGTAACTACGATAATACTTAGGATATAACTGAAACAAACAAGGTATATATGAGCATTGCTAAAATTGCTCAACACCACAAAGTGTGTATGATCCCAGCACTCAGGAGGCAGAGGCAGGTGGATCTCTGACTTCAAGGCCAGCCTGGTCTACATAGTGAGTTCCAGGCCAGCCGGGGCTACAGGGAGACCCTGTCTCAAAAAGACCATGGAGAAAAAAAAAAAAAAAAAAAGACCAAATATCTGCATCAGTGTCCAGCACAGCACACACATCAGTGCAGTGGTGGCACTTTTATCTTAGGGGCAATTAATGGCTAACTAATTGGACTTAAACCTCACTCAATGGGAGGAACCTCATGTGTGGTACTATAAACATAGACAGATACACATGGCTGGAGAGGTCATAGATCTTGGAGAAATTCTTAAGGCTATCACATCCCTAGGCTAAGGTAACTTCTTACTAGTGCAAAATAGATATCCTTATATTTACAGACAAATATACCAGACACCACTCAATAAAGCAGCTTCCTTTGCACCAGATGAAGACTATTACAGACTCCCACAACTGGACACACATAGACATTGCTTGTCAATTGCTCAAGCCTAAGTGGCACATCTACAAAGCAACCTCTATACCTGAGGCTCACTCAACATAGAACAAGGGGCCAAGAGGACACTAATTAATCTCTTAACTCTCACTAAGGAAGCTCCCTCATACAATAGGGGGCCAGCAACTCAAAAGGTTATAAATGGCCAGACTGTGGAGAGTAGTAGTCTGCAGAGTGTGGGTCCATGGACAGGTCTATATTAAGCTTCACTCACCCAGGACCCAGGGAACATTGCAGAAGAAGGGGAGGTGATGCATAAGCATATGGAAATGAATCCTACAAGCTCCTGGGACCCTGCTCATATGAACCTACAGCAATGGTGTCAGCATGCACAAGACCCAAGACCCACACAAACTCAATCAGACAAAAACCCAGCATGGAACTGGGAAATGGGCAGCAGACCCCAATCTTAGCTAAAGAAATATTGGCAGATGATTACTATTGGATAAGAAAGAACTGGTCTTGGGGCTGGAGAGATGGCCTAGCGGTTAAGAGAGCCAACTGCTCTTACAGAGGACTCAGGTTCCATCCCCAGCACCCACATGGCAACTGAGAACCATCTTTAACTCCAGTTCCAGGGGAATCCGACACCCTCTTCTGACCTCCAC
Organism: Rhizomys pruinosus; assembly: GCA_009823505.1. Taxonomy (NCBI): domain Eukaryota; kingdom Metazoa; phylum Chordata; class Mammalia; order Rodentia; family Spalacidae; genus Rhizomys; species Rhizomys pruinosus. The sequence continues at coordinate 1,705,595 of VZQC01014390.1, read as the reverse complement.
AGCATTGCACGACACGGGTGCACAAACCTACATGCAGACAGTACACTCATACACATAAAAAATTAATTAATTAATTAATTAATTAATTAATTAAAAAGAACTGGTCTTAAAGCAAGGGACTCTGGATAGGCTGTCTAGAGCTTGGTGGATGAACCTGCATTGAGGAACATCTAGGGAGATTAATTTGGCACAATAGGCCTTAACACAAATGACAGAATTCCAGTAGGGGAGGGGGAGCTGTGGGAGGGTGCCAATGGAGAAGGGGGTATAAAGGTGATTACTGACTGAGATGTTATGTATGAAATACACAAAAATTCAATAAAAATTATGCAAAAAAGGAGTAAAAGAACAGTTACTGGGACTGAAGAGATGGTTCATCAATTAAGAGCACTGGCTCCTCTTGCAAAGGACCTAAGTTCAGTTCCCATCATCTACATGACAGCTAATAATCACCCCTGACTCCAGTTCTAGAGAATCCAATGCCCTTTGTAGGCACTGCAGGTATGTGGTGCACTTACATACATGCAAGCCAAACATTCTTAACATAATTAAATTTTTTTTAAAGAACAGTTATTGATGGCAGGTCATCAAACATGACAGACACTAATATGATTTATGCATGTATATACTTTGTCTTTTTCACATTAAAGAATGGCCTATATAGTACAAAGGGAAGTAAAGTGCACACTATGCTTTTTAGCCAAGCAAATACTACTACAACATCCACATGTTTGTTTCTATGCCATCCAGAGGCTATTCAAGGTTTCTTTCTAGAATAATGACTCTTTACAACCCATTCACATACTTTTTTCAAGTTATATGCACAGATAGGTAACACAGGGTACATACCGTGCAGCTCTTGTACAGTGAGATGGCAGGAAAGTAAACTCCCTCAAAAATATCTTTGTAAGCCACACCTTGATTGACACCATTTTTATAAAATATTATCTGAAATGAAGATTAAGGTTTTACTTCAGGATTTAAAAAAAGAACGAGCTGGGTGTGGTGGCACATGCCTTTAATCCTAGCACTTGGGAGGCAGAGGCAGGCAGATCTCTGTGAGTTCAAGGCCAGCCTGGTCTACAGATTGAGTTCCAGGCCAGCTGGGGTTAAAGGGAGACCCTGTCTCAAAAAAAGACCAAAAAAGAAAAAAAAAATCCAACAAAAAGCTTCAACTGGAGAACATTTAGTGATACTTCTAACCTGAGCATGGTGGCACACTACCTTTACCCCAGCAATCAGTAGGCAAAGACAAGTGTCTGTGAGTTTGAGGCCAGCCTACTTCTACATAGTGAGTTCCAGGGTAGCCAGGGCCCTCGAGTGACACCCTGCCTCAAAAAGGAAGCACTATTATCAGAATGACAATAATGTACTCATTCTATGAATAACACATATCATATAAGAACTATCTTAGGGCTGGAGAGATGGCCTAGCGGTTAAGAGCGCCGACTGCTCTTACAGAGGACCCGGGTTCGATCCCCAGCACCCACATGGCGGCTGAGAACCGTCTGAAGCTCCAATTCCAGGAGAACTCCAGTTCCAGGGGAATCCGAGACCCTCTTCTGAACTCCGCGGCATTGCACGACACGGGTGCACAGACTTGCATGCAGACAGTACATTCATACACATACAGAAATAANGATTGGTTCCCTGTTTCATGGTATCAAATTATAATTCTATGCAGGCATTTCCAGAGGGGGCCCCCATCTCATTTATCAAAAGGGAAAAGTGGAGAGAAGGTTTCTCAACAATGTTTAGAAATATAACTTGAGAGCCTTCAAAATTACACATGGCTTATCCTAAGACAATTAACTGCTCGGTGGTCTCCCTTGAGGAGCTGGTCCCCACACGTGGGTGCATCTTCCTTCTGTAACTCTTCGAGAAGCCCCCTCTCATACTCCTGAGTTTCTATCTTCTGACAGCCTGTCTCTTAACCCTGGTGTTTAAGCTAATACTAAAACACTTTTAATAAAATCTCCAATCCTGCTTCATGAACCAGCTAGTCCTTAAATTATTTTCAGCACTGAAGCCGTGAATCTTGGCTTGTGTTGAGATTCCTTAAAGGTCCAGGTGACAACTTTGGCTGCTGAGGGTGGAGCTGTGTCTGTCTCTTTAGTGCTGAGAGTTACATACATGTTTTAGGGTGTACTAACAATTGCACACAAATTTGTGATCTTTACCTTTTCCCAGCAGATCGTTCATTGTATACCTATGTTTCCCTGTGATCCATCTTACACTATGCCTTTCTGTGTTATTTTGTTTTAGGAATCCACTTTGTAATCTGCATGAGCTTTAATAGTAATACACCCAGAGAGTTTAATTGTGTGCATTTCTGAGGTCACAAGTCATCTTGTGCAGTATATTCATATTCTTTTACTTTTTCCCGTTTTCTCTTGCCTTGGCTTCCGATTGGCTGAACCCATGTGTTCTCTGTATTTCTTTTTGACTTCCCTGCTGGTTTGCCTGCTAGCTGCTGCGTTTCACCCCTTTACTGGTCACCTTTGATATTTTGGGATACAGGTATGTCTAACGCTTGGTTTCTAAGAAGGTGGCCTTCCTCCCACATTTCTGTCCCCTTGCTAGAGGCGACCTGACCTCTGCACCAGCTCAGTGACTGCCACTCCATCTTTGTTTGTAGTCTTGCTTGCGCTTTTTATGCCATCTCCATCTCCACTGCCTGCACCGCAGATCTCCCTCAGCTCATCTATTTCTCGGCCCATCATTTCTCGATGCCTTTCTTCTTGTCCTGCCTGCTGACTCTCCTTCCAGAGTGCCAGTTCTGCTCACTATTTGTGTCTCTGTTTCTGGCTCGGAGGTGTTTGTCTTGTTTTGGAATTTGGCTGTGACTTTATCTTTTTTTTAAAAAAGTCTCTCATTGTTATGTGTTGGAAGTAGCAGAAGTGTGTCAAAGCTTGAGTTCACAAAGCTATCCTGGGTGGAATTCTCTAGAATACTTACAATTTTTTGATTTAGTTCTTTTTATTTTATGTGTACGAGTGTTTTGCTTGTATGTATGTAAGTGCACCATGTGCAAGTAATGCCCACGGAGGTCAGATGAAGGTTGTTTGATCCTCTGGAACTGGAGTTACAGATGATTGTCAGCTGCCATGTGGGTGCTGGGAACCAAACCTGGGCCCTCTGCAAGAGCAGCCAGTGCTCTTAACGACTGAGCCATCTCTCCAGCCCCTAAAATACCTTTTAAAATCTGTTAAGTAGTCCTTACAAATCTTAAGAAAATTCTATTTTTATTAAAAAAAAAAGCTGGGTGTGGTGGCACACACCTTTAATCCCAGCACTCGGGAGGCAGAGGCAGGTGTATCTCTGTGAGTTCAAGGCCAGCCTGGTCTACAGAGCACGTTCCAGGCCAGCTGGGGCTGCAGGGAAACCCTGTCTCAAAAAGACTAAAAAAAAAAAAAAAGAAAAAAAAATGGTTTCTTAGCCAAGCCTGGTAATGCACACCTTTAATCCCAGCACTTGGGAGGCAGAGGCAGACAGATCTCTCTGAGTTCAAGGCCAGCCTGGTCTACAAAATGAGTTCCAGGACAGCTGGGGCTGTAGGGAGACCCTGTCTCAAAAAGACACATACACACACAAAAAGTTGAACTATAGTTATGATAGGCATCCTGATATCTGTTAAGGGGATTACAATAATCTTTGCCAATTTCCAAGTGGTACATAAAGATGGGAGGAAGAATAAATGCATAGCGTGTTAATGATAGAATTTAAGTGGCTATTCTGTTATTGACCTTTAAATGTTTCTATGTTGTTGTCTGAAGATGTTCATTACAAAATACAGGAAAAAACATACACTGTGAGTCACCTTTATAAGCGAACACAGCCATAGCTACAGGCACTGGCTGCCATAGTTCTTCAAAGCCAAGAAGCCCTTGGGAAGGACAATCTCACCTTATCTTTGTAAGTATCAGGCAGTGACTTGGCTGTCTCTGTATCCTCAGGAAGATTGATATAAAATCCTAGGACGTCCCCCTGTCCATAGCCAGATGAGTAGTGCTTGCCAATAGACTGATGGAACTTAGTTCCCTTTTTGCTCCGCCAAGAATAGCTAAATTTATCATAACCTAAGGGAGCCTGAAGGTTACCTGTCCCAATAAAAAGACACATGGAAGTCAGAGGAGGACAAGTCAACTATGGTTTTTTAAAGGTAAAAGGTACTACTTTTCATTCCACATTTTTTGCCAATTTTGTAAACTGCTTACAAACTCTTTCTCACAGTATCTAGGAATACCAAACTAGCTAATTCTTCAGGAACTTAATTTTATGGCAATAATCTGATAAATCAAGAATCTTAAATACCAGGCCAGATGGGTCTAAATCTCTCTTTATGATGTGATACCTACATTGATCCCCCAGCTTACCTAAGGGCTGGGACCAGCCCAGCCTGGCAGCAGTATCTGGTGGCATCTCATCTACAGTGATTTCAAAGTACCAGGCACCTTTCCGTACCCCATGAGATGCCCGAACCATGGAGTAGCCCTTCTCTCCAACGACAGTCAGCCGATCATCAGAGATCTTTAACTGGGGAGCTGCAGGGATGGAGATGCAAACAGAGGCCAGAGGGTTATCTGAGACACTCAGAGTCATGAGTCCCTTATACTACAGTAACATTGAGAGAAAGAGAGAGGAAGAAAGGGAGAGGGGGAAGGAGATGGGGAGGGGGAAGGAAAGGGAGAGGGGGAGAGGGAGAGAGAGAAGAATGATTATCATACAGATTGTTTAAAAATTTTGGTTCAGAGGCTGGAGAGATGGCCTAGCGGTTAAGAGTGCTGACCACTTTTGCAGAGGACCCGGGTTCGATCCCCAGCACCCACATGGCGGCCGAGAACTGTCTGAAACTCCAATTCCAGGAGAACTCCAGTTCCAGGGGAATCCGACACCCTCTTCTGACCTCCGCAGCATTGCACGACACGGGTGCACAAAGTTGCAGGCAGACAGTACATTGATACACATACAGAAATAAATAAATGCCGGGCGTTGTGGCGCACGCCTTTAATCCTAGCACTTGGGAGGCAGAGGCGCTCGGATCTCTGTGAGTTCGAGGCCAGCCTGGTCTACAGAGTGAGTTCCAGGACAGCCAGAGCTACAGGGAGACCCTGTCTCAAGAAGACCAAAAATAAATAAATAAAATAAAAAAAATAAAAATTTTGGTTCAGCATAGTCTAAGAGTGTCCCTTTCTGTCTCTCAATGTTACCATCTATAAACATAACAATCATCAAAAATAGAAAATCAGTACTTAGGAGGCAAAAGTGGGATCCCTATAGCCCATAAGTTTGAGGCCATCCTAAGCAAAACAGTGGAATGTCATTTATAATTATCTAGCCCTGTGGTTCCAAAAGTCCTAAACCCTATAAGATTAGATTTTTTTTTTGATCTTTTTGAAATCAGGTAGAGCCCCAGCTAGAACTTGCTATGAAGACCAAATTGGCCTTGAACTCAGAGATCTGCCTGCCCCTGCCCCCCAAGTGCAGGAATTAAAGGCTATCACACCCAGCCAAGATTACTATCTTAAGAGGAGACTGACTTTCTGATAAAGAACAAGATATTCCATTGTCCCCTCTTATAAAAGAGTCAATCCAAATGGTCCTGTCAAATCTGTTGGACAGGCAAAGGTCCCTTAGGAAAAGCCACCCATTCTAGGGACTTTAGAAATTATATAAAGCCTTTTGTTGTTGTTGTTGTTGTTTTTGAGACAGGGTCTCCCTTTAGTCCCAGCTGGCCTGAAGCTCGCTCTGTAGACCAGGCTGGCCTTGAACTCAGGGATCCACCTGCCTCTGCCTCCCGAGTGCTGGGATTAAAGGTGTGTACCACCACACCCGGCATAAAGCCTGTTTAAAGTGTAGATAAGAGCAAAGGTTCTTTTGAATACTGTCTACTTTTACCCTTTAATCTACCCATTTTCTATGTGTATACCTCCATCTAAATTCTTTCCCTGGAGATCTTACCGACCAGGGAGCAAAGGGAATCCAGACTGAGACCTTGGGAACACTATTATGATCTACTGACCATCTTCAAATTAAGCCAATTAACCAAATAACACTTTTTTCTAGACTAGAACCCATCTTACATTGTAAATTGCTGGAGTAGAAATATTAACAGAATTGTGAAGAGCTTAACTACTCACAAGAGCAAAGACAAAGGAAAGAACAACTTTTCAGTGGCTGAATCTAGAGGGAGTCACCTTAGTCAAGTGACCAAAGGAGTGGATTAACAACCTGACAGCCCACTGTTGTGACCACGCAAAGAGGCATTTCTTCAATCACAAGTAAGCTAAAAGTGAGGGGTAGTCCATAAAATAACCAGCTTTCTAATGCAGATTTGAGAAATTCCATATATAAAGCCTGGCATGATGGCAATCCTGGACTCAGCCATATCTTGAATGTGTATAGGTTACCAATCTGGTTAGCACACTAGGCAGAGCAAAGGATGCAGGGCACGCTGTTTTTGGCTAGCACGTGCTCAGAGTTGGCTTGTTTGTCAGCATGCTCCTTTTCTGAATACAGCCTCCAGACAGGTGTGACAAAGGATCCAGGAGTTGGGATGACACATGATGGTCTGGAGGTCTAGGATTGGCCACTGGGATGTGATGTCACACAATGTAGGGGCTGCCTGTCCCAAACCTATATAAGGTGCCTGTTGCATAGAATCGACCACCCTCTGATGCAGTCCCTGGGATGTTACTGTAGTAACACAGAGCACATGCCCTTTTCAGCCTGGTCAATTCCAGGGGCAGCAGCTCCACAACACACCTTTATTCCCAGCACTCAGGAGGCAGAGGCAGGTGGATCTCTGAATTCAAGGCCAAGCCTGGTCTACATTGTGAGTTCCAGGACAGTTGGGATAAGGGAGACCCTGTCTCAAAACAAACAAACAAACAAACAAACAAACAAACCCAAAACCCCCTCCCCCCAAATCCTGTAAAACATGACAGGTGTGACAAAGGATCCTCAACTGGGTCTTTGCTTATACCAAGGCATAAGGGGATGACATGGATCTAAGGATTAGATAGCAACAGTGAGATGTAAATTTCTTGGTTTTACTGGTTAATCCTGGTTCTGTAATAATGCAAGATTAAGGCCGGGCGTGGTGGCACATCCTTTTAATCCCAGCACGGGGGGGGGGG
>VZQC01014390.1:1654569-1698199 GCA_009823505.1 Rhizomys pruinosus | reverse complement strand
TACATGGAGACCCTGTCTCGAAAAGAAAAAAAAAAAAAAAAAGAAAAAGATACATAAAAATTTTCTGATACTCCTTTCAGGAGGTAGAGCTTAGTTCTGCTCTTCTTGAGCATGGGGTAGCTTAGTGGCTCAGCCTCCAGAACACTGGGTTATGTGTGTGTGTACTACCATGAGAAGTTTAAGAGACACATAAAAAAAAATCTTATTTTTATGTGCACAAATGTTTTGCCTGCATGTATGTAAATTCACCACTTGCATGCCTGGTGCCCGTGGAAACCCTGGAACTGAAGTTAAGGGCAGGTGTCAGCTGCCATGTGGGAGTGAGGAACCAAACCCAGGTTTGAAGAGGAGCAAGTGGGCCATCTCTCTAGTCCCCTAATTGATACACTTTCGACAAATAATGGTGAAGGCTAGAGTTGTAGCTCACTGGGAAGGGTATATGCTTTAGCATGCTCAAGGTGTAATATGCTTGATCTCCACCAATCAATCACCTGAAGTTGAACTGACTCTACCCAACTTCAGAGAATAAGCCATACAAGATCACAGTGAGTTCCTTGTTCTCTCTTGAATCACTTGCTTTAGGGATCATTGTTAATTATTATGAAACCAATAAAAAGAAAAACAAAAGAGTAGTAGTTTCTTTAAAGATTAAAATTTTTAGCCTGGTGTGGTGGCGCACGCCTTTAATCCTAGCACTTGGGAGGCAGAGGCAGGCGGATCTTTGTGAGTTCAAGGCCAGCCTGGTCTACAGAGCAAACTCCAGGACAGCTGGGGCTACAGGGAGACCCTGTCTCGAAAAGACCCCCCCCCCAAAAAAAAAAAGATTAAAAAAATTTTCAATGTATTTTTATTGTGTGTCTATGAATGTTTTGCCTCCATGTATAAAAGTGCACCCATGTCATACAATGCTGGGAGAGGCCAGAAGAGGACATCAGATCCCCTGGAACTGCTCCTCTGTGAGAGCAGCCAGTGCTCTTTGTCGTGCAATGCTGCGGAGGTCAGAAGAGGGTGTCAGATTCCCCTGGAACTGGAGTTAAAGACGGTTCTCAGCCGCCATGTGGGTGCTGGGGATCGAACCCGGGTCCTCTGCAAGAGCAGTTGGTGCTCTTAACCGCTAGGCTATCTCTCCAGCCCCCAGCCAGTGCTCTTAATTGCTGAACCATGTCTCCAGCCTCCTCCCTTTTTTTTTTTTGGCCTTTTTGAGACAGGGTCTCCCTGTAGCCCCAGCTGTCCTGGAACTCACTCTGTAGACCAGGCTGGCCTTGAACTCACAAAGATCCGCCTGCCTCTGCCTCCCAATTGCTAGGATTAAAGGCATGCGCCACCACACCAAGCCAACCTCCTGCTTTTTAAACAGCAATAAGCACTGAGCCATTTCTTCTGCCCCAGAGTCTCAGTTTCTGAGCTGGTGTGGTATAACCGGGAGGAGCAAAATCCAAGAAGACTTTGGCGTGCTGCCCATTGTGCATTAAAAAAGAGGTAAGAGAATACATACGTATTTTTGAAGAAGTACAGATAGCCAGACATTCTTTTTTATTTTGGTATTTTTGAGACAGGGTCTCCCTTTAGTCCCAGTTGGCCTGGAGCTCACTCTGTAGACCAGGCTGACCTTGAACTCACAGAGATCCGCCTGCCTCTGCCTCCCAAATGCTAGGACTAAAGGCATGCGCTACCACGCCCAGCAGATAGCCAGACATTCTAAATCATTCCATAATTGTAGCACTTGGGAGAAGAGACTGAAATAGGAGCACTGCTGTTCTATGAGTTCAAGGCCAGCCAAGGTTATGTGTGAGCCTCTTTCAAAAGAAGAAGAAGAAAAAAAAGGAAACAAAGAAAAACTAGAAACAAGAGAGTGGGTCTAAGTTTAAGTTTTTATCTAAATCTCATTGCAAAAATCATAATAACAGGGCTGGCAAAATGGCTCAGTAGGTAAAGGCACAGCCTGACGACTAGACAAGAGTGAAGGAGAAGCTGACTCCACAAAGTTGTCTAATGACCTCTACAAGTGAGACATGGAATATACACCCATGCAAAACACACACACACACACACACACACACACACACACACACACACACACACAATCCATACTGATATAAAGGGAAATAAATAGAAAAGCATAAGGCAACATTACAGTATTTTCTTTTTAAGACAGGGTCTCCCTGTAGCCCCAGCTGTCCCGGAACTCACTGTGTAGACCAGGCTGGCCTTGAACTCACAAAGATCCACCTGCCTCTGCCTCCCAAGTGCTAGGATTAAAGGCGTGTGCCACCACGTCCAGCTGCAGTATTAACAATGTTACATGGGAGGCAGAGGCAGGCGGATCTTTGTGAGTTCAAGGCCAGCCTGGTCTACACAGTGAGTTCCAGGACGGCTGGGGCTACAGGGAGACCCTGTCTCGAAAAGACAAAAAAAAAATAAAAAAATAAAAATAAAATAAAATAAAAAATAAAAAAATAAAAATAAATAAACAATGTTACAAAATGAAGTCAAAAGATCAACTAACATTCCAAGACAGCAGCTAATTGGATTTAGTAGATTGTTAACCAAAAAAAAAAAAGGGGAATAGGATATGAAAGGGGAGGACAATTGGGGGCTCCCCAGGAGAATGGGATGATTTGGGGGGTACATACAATCAAGGTGCATTATTTGCAGGTATGAAATTATAAAAAAAAAAAATTCTGTTCAAAAAACCCACAAATACCCAATTGGTGAACTTTTAGTTTTTTCCTTTTTTTTGGTATTTTTGAGGCAGGGTCTTCCTTTTAGTATCAGCTGTCCTGGAGCTTGCTCTGTAGACCAGGCTGGCCTTGAACTCACAGAGATCCACCCACCTCTACCTCCCGAGTGCTGGGATTAAAGGCACACGCCACCACACCCGGCTTAAATTGGTGAACTTTATGAAGAAAGGATACTTCCACTGTTAAAAGTATTTTCTTGGGCTGGAGAGACGGCCTAGCGGTTAAGAGCGCCAACTGCTCTTGCAGAGGACCCAGGTTCGATTCCCACACCCACATGGCGGCTGAGAACTGTCTTTAACTCCAGTTCCAGAGGAATCTGACGACGAGGCATTGCAAGACATGGGTGCACAGACCTACATGCAAACAGTACATTCATACACATAAAAACAAAACAAAACAACAAAAAAAAAGCATTTTCTTAAAAAAAAAAACAAACAAAATAAAACTTTTTCCCAGTCAGGAGGCAGAGGCAGGCAGATCTCTGTGAGTTCAAGGCCAGCCTAGTCTACAGAGTGAGTTCCAGGACAGCTGGGGCTACAGGGAGACCCTGCCTCAAAAAGACTAAAAACAAACAAACAAACAACAAGAAAAAACAACTGATTTTCCAATGTAGCCCTGGCTAGCCTAGAACTCACTTTGTAGACCAGGCTAGACTCAAACTTGTGGTGATATTCCTGCCTCTACCTCTTGATGCTGGGATTACAAGCACACAGCACTATGCCTGGCTTCACCAAGATATTTATTTTTCATTTTATGTGTATGAGTGTTTTGTCTGCTTGTAAGTATACCCATGTTTAGCCCATGGAGGCCAGAAGAGGGTGTTGGATCCCCTGAACTGGAGTTAAGGACAGTTTTTAGTCACTATGTGGGTGCTTTCAAAGAGCAGCCAGTGCTGTTACACACTCCGGACCTGACCAAGATATTTATTAAGTCAAAAGGGAAAGATAATAGGAGATATCAGCTCTCCTAGTGACCATATTTTAATTTTATGGGATGAGTATACTGCCTGCGTCTGTGTAAGTGCACCTATGTCATGCAAATGTCTGCAGAGGTCAGAAGAGAGCACTGGTACTAGAGTTAGGGATGGTTGTTAGCTACCATGTGGGTGCTAGGAATCGAAATCAGGTCCTCTGCAAAGGCAGCCAATGCTCCTGACTGCTAAGCCATCTTTCCAAGCCCCTCTGCTGACCTTTACTAAGCAACTATTGACAACATAACCAAATATACTTTTGGGTATCATTACCACTCAAATTATTTTAGATTTTAGAGAATCTGGAATTTTCAAATTGGAGAGTTTCAACCTATAGTATTTACCAATTTAAATTCCTAATTTTGATAAATATACAGAGATTAGATAAGATGCTATCACCAGAAAAAATTAATGAGATATTCTCTGAATGGCAACTCTACTTAAGTCAAATATTAGTTCAAAATACAAAGCTAAAAACCATATATAGGGGCTGGAGAGATGACTCAGAGGTTAAGAGCACTGATTACTATTGAAGAGGACCCAGGTTCAATTCCCAGCACCCACACGGCAGCTAACAAGGGTTTATAACTCCAGTTCCAGGAAGTACAACACCCTTTTCTGACCTCCATGGGCATTTTAGGACACAGGCACACTTACAAACATGTAGGCAATACACTCATACATATACAAATACATATATTGATGGCTAACTCTTTTTTTTTTTTCTTAGTCTTTTTGAGACATGGTCTCCCTGTAGCCCCAACTGTCCTGGAACTATGTAGACCAGGCTGCCCTTGAACTCAAGGGCACCTCCCTCTGCCTGGAGAATGCTGGAATTAAAGATGTGTAACACCATACCTGGCAAGATAGCTAAAATTTTTCAAGAAAAGGCCTAGATATATTTTGGCTGAGTTAACTTAGAGATGAGAGATGGGGTAGTGGTAACAAAGATGTATATCTAATCCTGGACTAGATAAAGCTGGTGACAGTTAATACTGGCTACACAGATCAATAAAACTTACATACCTCGATCATGTAGGGCTAACAAAACTCGTTCATACAAGCAGGATCTATAGAGGTCTCCAGGAATAGGTTTTCCTGCCCAGCAGTCAAGTTCAAGCTTCTCTGGGTCAGGGGCATGTGGATCAGGCTCAGCTAGAATATACCGATAGCCGTCTTTGTTGAATGGGTGTTCCAAAGGGTAGCCATGAGGGGGGAGACGCTGAGCAGAAAACAAAGGGTCACTAAAAAGGGAAAAAAGGGAAGTAAAATATTCTTAGCTCAACTGTAGTCTATAACAAAGGGCTCTGATTTGTTAGTGTGATGGGACATATGTAACTTTACAACAAATGCTTTGCTTAACTCCAATAAATCACCTCATCTCTACAAGGTAAACATTAAAATAAATGAAAAGGTTTAGCTTTATTTTGCAAAGTAGGTTTAGTTAAATTATTTGTAGTTTGTAAGCACTGAACTCCAGGAGAGTCTTTACATACGTGCTGTCATCTATAAAGGTGAGCTAGTCAGGGCTGGAGAGATGGTTGAGTGGTTGGAAGCACTGACTGTTCTTGCAGAGGACCTGGGTTCAATTCCCAGCACCCACATGGCAGCTAAGAAGTGTCTTAGGCTGGGCGTGGTGGCTCATGCCTTTAATCCCAGCACTCAGGAGGCACAGGCAGGTGGATCTCTGTGAGTCTGAGGCCAGCCTGGTCTACATAGTGAACTCCAGGCTACCTGTGACTAAAGAAAGACCCTGTCTCAAAAAGACAAAAAAAAAAAAAAAGTGAGCTAGTCATATCAAGGGGGAAAGGCAGAGGAGAAACAGGATGACTGAGGGTTGTTTCCCTATAGTCCCAGCTGGCCTAGAACTTGCTATGTAGACCAAGCTGCCTTCACAATCCACCCTCCTGAGTGACGGGATTAAAAGGTAATTGCCAGGCTGGAGAGATGGGCCTAGCGGCCGACCGCTCTTACAGAGGAACCGGGTTCGATCCCCAGCACCCACATGGCGGCTGAGAACCGTCTGAACAATTCCAGGAGAACTCCAGTTCCAGGGGAATCCGATGCCCTCTTCTGACCTCCGCGGCATTGCATGACACGGGTGTACAGACTTGCATGCAGGCAGTACATTCATACACATACAGAAATAAATAAAAATTAAAAAAAAAAAGGCAATCGCCACCACATGTGGCTTACTTAATTTTTGAGACAAGAAGTCATGTATCCCATGCTGGCTACTCACTATATAGTGAGATGCCCTTAAAATTCTGATTCTCCTACTTTCACCTCTCCAGTGCTAGAATTACAGGCACGTGTCACCATGCCTGATTTATGCAATGCCAGGGATCAAACCCAAGGCTTTGTGCATGTTGGGCAATAACTCCAACAAATAAACAAAAAGAACTCTACCAAATGAACTTTATAGCACCCTTTGGTACAAATACTATATACTATAAACCAATGAACAAAAGCCCAGAGGCAGGAATATTTACTATATATGTTGTCAGTTTTTATCAAAAGTGACTTGGATTTCCTCACCTCAGTACTGGACAAAAGGAAAGGAAGAGACATGAGAAGAAAGAGGCAGGAAGATAAGGAGCTAACATTCAGTTAGCTTTATTCTCAGGATATCGTAAAGGAGATTTAATCTCCACTTATCACCAGGGGATACTGCTATAGAACTTGGCTTTTTCTGTGTTGTTTCAGTGCTGGGAATTCAATTTAGAGCTTCAAACATGCTAGGCATGCACTCTACCACTGAGCTGTATTCCCAGCTCAAGGGCCTGATTTTATAGTAATAAATTCATAAAATAGAAAACCTAAACTGAGGTTATTCTGTCTTCCTAAGGGCTCAGGACTTTTTTTTTTTTTTTGTCTTTTTGAGACAGGGTCTCCCTGTAGCCCCAGCTGTCCTGGAACTCACTCTGTAGACCAGGCTGGCCTTGAACTCACAAAGATCCGCCTGCCTCTGCCTCCCAAGTGCTAGGATTAAAGATGTGCACCACCACGCGCGGCAGGGCTCAGGACTTTTTAAAAAAGCAAATAGGCATTTTAGTCTGGAACTACTGAAGAATACAGTTCTTTCCCTTCTAGTGGACTTTGTTAGCAGCAAATATGCAAACAGGGCTGAGGGTAAGTGGAGTGGGTGCTGAGTCCACCTTCGGGCCTTCTTGGTGGTCCCAGTTGTTCCTCCATCTTGCTGTTTACGCTTTGCTCCTCTTCCTTTTCCACTGCTTCCTGCTGCAATTCCCCCTTTGAAGAGAAGGAAGATCATTTTCATGAAGTTGCTATGAAACCACATGGGTACTGACACTCCATGGCCATTAACATCCCAAAGTGCATTTGTGTAACACCACAGAGGATTTTCCTCTTAGAATGTATATTGGATTTTGGCCTGCTTCTGAAAGGATCTGCTGTATCTCACAGCCAACAACCCTGAGATTGGCAGCAAGGTTATATGAATCAAGCACACCTGATATCTGTTACATCTTCAGCCTTCCTTTCTTTCCTTTCTTCCTTCTTTCTTTCTTTCTTTCTTTCTTTCTTTCTTTCTTTCTTTCTTTCTTTCTTTCTTTCTTTCTTTCTTTCTTTCTTTCTTTCTTTCTTTCTTTCTTTCTTTCTTTCTTTCTTTCTTTCTTTCTTTAATTATTATTTTTGGTCTTTTTGAGACAGGGTCTCCCTTTAGTCCCAGCTGACTGGAGCTCCCTATATAGATATATTTATGTATTTGTGTGCATGCATTCAGGTCAGAAGATAACTCTGCTTCCCCCTTTACACAGGTTCCAGGGATCAAACACAAGTCACTAGACTTGTACAACAAGTAACTTTACCTACTGAGTCACCTCTTCAGCTCAATCTTCTTTCCTTTTCTTTTTGTTTTTGGGGACAAGATCTCCCTGTAGTTCCAGCTGGCCTCAAACTCACTTTGCAGACCAGGCTAGTCTTGACCTCACAGAGATCTGCCTGCCTCCTCCTCCTGAGTGCTGGGATTAAAGGAGTTCACCGTCATCCCCAGCTTCCAACCTAATTTCTCTCTCTCCCTTCCTCCCTCCCTCACTTCCTCTTTCACTCTCCGTTTCTTTCTTTTTATTGTTATGTGTGTCCATGTATTGCCTGCATGGATGTAAGTGCACATGTGCTGCGCTGCGCCATGCCTGTGGAGGCCGGAAGAGAGCATCTGATCCCCTGAAACTGGCGCTACAGATGGTTGTTAGCCACAATATGGGTGCTGGGATTCAAACTCAAGTCTTCCATAAGAGCAGCCAGTGTTCTTAACTGCTTAGCCATCTCTCCAGCCCCCTCAACCTTCTTTTCTTAAAGGACTATAACCAACAGTATACTTTTAAGAGGTTGTGACACAAATGCATTTGTACTCAAATTTAAGCACTCATAGCTTAAAAAAAATTATATGATAGCTTTTTTCCCTATTTAATACAAACATTTATAATGAAAATGTCCTTACTATTAGGTCAATACCCACTTACTTGAATTATACTATATATTTTATAAACATATAAAGGCGTATCTACTTAAAAGCACTTGAATATCCAACAAGACAGAAGTACACCAAACATGGAAAACAGAAATACTAAAAAGGTGTTTCTCTCCAGTGCTTATAGATATTCATCATGGTTAAGTAAGAAAGGCTTTAAATTTAGGAACAATTTTAGTTCTATATTCATTCATCAGGATATTTCTTAAGATTGTGCTAATATCACATTCTGGTCTGATTAACCTTGCTTATGGAATTGAGGGCAAATAATATCAACGGACAATTTATATGTTTTATATATAATAATCTAGATACACATTCAGGTCATAAGGATTATTACTTTGTGTATTTTGAAATAAAACTTTGTAATTTTTGTCCACTTCTATCATTCATCTTTGTTTTAATCTCTTTCCCAGAAAATGGCCCTGAACTGCAGGAAAACACCTTTATGTAAACAACTGCATAAACTACTATATGTAAATTTGGGGCAAGCTTGGAAATTATCAGCAGTTCTGCTGCAATAAAAAGAATGAAGACACTGAGGGCAAGTCATATTCTGCAAACACAGTAGCAGATTAATCTAGAGCATCCTTTTATGAACTCAACTGTTATACTGATCATAAAAGGTTTAATGTTAAAGTTGCAATGATATTATTATGTCAAATTCTTTTTTTAAATAGATTTTTCTCTCTTGAAGTGAAATCTTTTAATTTTATTTATTTTTTATGTGTATGAGTATACTGTCTGCATGTAGGTTGGTGCACCTGTGTTGTGCAATGCTGCGGAGGTCAGAAAAGGGTATCCAATTTCCCCTGGAACTGGAGTTAACCACAGTTCTTAGCTGCCATGTGGATGCTGGGGATTGAACCCTGGTCCTCTGCAAGAGCAATCGGTGCTCTTAACTGCTCAGCCATCTCTCCAGCCCCATGTCACATTCTTTAACTTAGTCATTTTCATTGTAAGTCAGAGACATCTTAAACAGAATAGGTTACATTAAAGGGGACTGTTAGCTGACCATGTTAGGCAGAATATGACAACATCCAAGCTTTTAATTCCTAACATTAAACTGGAACTACTGTTTCATATTAAGTGCTATTCACACCACTTTCACAATGCTTTAAAAATCACATAGCTTAGCTTCTACCAAAGCTCAGCAAAACGCATTTTCCAAACCACAAAATACTTAAGTCTGAGAGGCTGAAAGAAGACAGAGGAGGAATTCACCTCCCAAAGTGGCTCCACCTGTAAGAACAGAAGTGGCACTATGTATTTTCAAGTATCAACAATTAAAAAGGGAAAGCACGGTGTAAAAAGATAAACAATATACTTGTATTTCGAAACACTGTAGAATGCTTATAACTATAAAAAGGTTTATATACCTAAGATTCTTTACTTCCAAAAGATATGAATGATGCTTCATGTGGCAGACCCAGTTAGCTCCCTCCCAGTCACCCTACTTATTAGATTAGTGATGAAGAATATTCTATTATATGGGTCATGATACAGAAAAAACATGCCACAGTGGTTGACCCATACAGAATTGCTATCAAAGGTGTATGCTAAAGTTTCAGGACAAGAAAAATTACAGGGACAAAGGTATCTTGTCAAATAATAGTTGAGCTATGGAAAAAAAAAAAAGTGGAGAGCAATAGAATTTTCCAAATTGTTGTTATTACAAGGATACAGAGTAAGTTTGACCTTAAAACTGTTAGTGCTTTACACTAAATCTGTCTCACTCAAGTCCAAATTTAGTTTGAGTAGATAGACATCATTAGTGCATGATGTATGCATGTACAGAAATTCACAGTACAGCTGGGCGTGGTGGCACATGCCTGTAACCCCAACATTTGGGAGGCGGAGGCAGGCGGAACTCTGCGAGTTCAAGGTCAACCTGGTCTACAAAGGGAGTTCCAGCCCAGCTGGGGATACAGGGAGAATTTGACCCCAAAAGACAAAAAACAAAACAAAAAACCCAAATTCACAGAACATACCACTAATGTGTTTAATTAACATGTTAGTAGTAACGAGAATGCTGCAGAGTGGCGAAAGCTATTTCATTATTATTTCCCAAATCTTTGGCTAGTTTCTAAAATCTGAGTTTTGAACCTGAAACCATCTTAAAAAATATCCAGGTTTGGGTCATCATAAAGAGCACCTAATTCTAGACATACAAGGATTTTTACAACTTACAAATATTTCAGCAATAAGACATTTAAACACATACCATTTAAATTCCCACTAGTAGACACAGCACTGCTTTGTTTTTGGTTGTCATAAGCAGGCCCAATGTTACTGAGATCCTAGAAGGAGAAATATCCAAGTAAAAATGAGGCCACACAAGCAAATAATCTGCCGACTGCTCAAATACTGATGAAAGTATAAGAGCATAGGAAATGAAACTGGCAAGCCTCAAAAATAATCTTGCAAGGTCCCCAATGTGGACAGGTCAGGGAGCTTATGTGCAGCAGGCCAAGGGTAAGGATCAGGATTTCGGAATGGCAGCTCACCAAACCACCAGATGGGAGGGTAAGAGCAGCATGGCAGAGCAGTGCCCGAGTCGGCACAGCCCATCGTCCGTTTACAGGAGACAGAAATCTGAACTTTGACTCTAAACCTCCTTTTCCCTACTCTGTGCTGGTGATGGAAAACAGACCTCAGCCGTTCTACAAACTGCACTTCAAGTCTGCAAAGGCAGCAAATCAGCTTCCACCTTGCCTTCTGGGGAGAGGAGCCTTACTCACCGAAGCCTAAGGAATTCAAGGTTACTTTGGGCCACATTGAGAGATCTCATCTCAAAAAGGGTAGCAAATCAGGAATTTTAAAGCAAATCTGAAAGATCTCACCTTCTCTGTTGACAATGTAACCTCTCTCATGCAACAAAGAATGAAAATTTTCTTTTTCCCCTAAGGTATCACGATACATATTTTCCACAATAAGTTTTTTCATGGGGCTGGAGAGATAGCTCAGCAATTAATACTGACTGCTCTTGCAGAGGACCAGGGTTCAATTCCCAACACCCATATGATAGCTCACAACCATTTCTAACTCCAGTTCCAGAGAATCCGACACCCTCTTCTGACCTCTGTGGGCATTACCACATACACGGTGTATTTACATATATGCAGGCAAAGCACTCACGCATATAACATAAAAACAAATAAATCAAAAAGTTAATAGCTTTAAAATTAAATTATTTTAATTAAAGTTTGTTTTTGTTTTTTTCTTCTGAGACAGGGTCTCACTGTGTATCTGTGACTGGCCTAGAATTCACTCTGTAGATCAGGCTGGCTTCAAATTCACGGAGACTGCCCTGCCTCTATCTCATGAGTGCTGAGCAAAGTTTCAAGCAACACATAAGCCTTAACATTTTAGAGAACAATCAGATTTTTTTCTTTTTTTTTTTTTTTTTTTTGTCTTTTCGAGACAGGGTCTCCCTGTAGCCCCCCAGCTGTCCTGGAACTCACTCTGTAGACCAGGCTGGCCTTGAACTCACAAAGATCCGCCTGCCTCTGCCTCCCAAGTGCTAGGATTAAAGGCGTGCGCCACCACGCTCGGCAGAACAATCAGATTTAAAACTGACTCCTGAGCCAGGCATGGTGGCCCACACCAATTATATCAGCAGTTAGAAGGCTTGAGGCAGGAGGATTATCAGGAGTTTGAGGCTACCCTGGGCTACATAGTGAGATTTTTGTCATAAAAAAACTAAAAATTTGTTACTGGTTCAAGGTAAATGTTCATTCTGAGCACCAATAACCATTCATTTGGAGTCCATCATGTTATCAGCATGTACAGTGTTTTTAGCTAATAGAGTAATAGAGTAAACAGGGTTTTGCAGGGCACAACATGTACCAAAGCATACATATATGGGGCCAGAGGTCAACATCAGGTGTCAGGTGCCTTCCTCTGTGTGTGTGTGTGTGTGTGTGTGTGTGTGAGAGAGAGAGAGAGAGAGAGAGAGAAAGAGAGAGAGAAACAAGTACAGATAGAGAGGTCAAGGGCACCTTTCTAAGGTGGCTCTCTCCTTTTACCATGGATTCCAGGGACCAAACTCAGGTTTGTGTGGCAAGCACTTTTACTCACAGAACCATCCTACCAGCCCTGCTTTATTCTTTGAGATTGAATTGATCACTGAACCTAGAGCTTATCATTTTAGCTAGACTGGGCAGCAAGCCCTTAGGGTCTGCCTGTCTCTGCCCAACCTGATTCTGGGCTTATAGATGTGAGCTGCCACTCCTAGCTTCAGTTTTATTATTATTTTTACTTTAGTGTATGAGTGTACTGCCTGCATGTATGTAAGTACATCCATGTTGCACAATGCTGGTGCAGGTCAGAAGGTGGTGGAGTCCCCTGGAACTGGAATTACAGATGGATGTCAGCCACCTTGTGGTTGCTGGGAATTGAACCCTGGTCCTCTGCAAGAGCAGCCAGTGTTCCTAACCTGTGAGCCTTTATCTAGCCCCAACCCACTCCTCACTTTATTTGGATACTAGGGATATAAACTCGGGTTCTCATGCTTACACAACAAGCACTTTACCTAGCTGAGCCATCTCCCCAGCCTCCTTTTTAGGGGGTGGCATTTGAAGACAGGATCTTGTGTACCCCAGGCTAGCCTTAAACTCATCCTTCTGCATTCCCCTCTGGAGTATACCATCATGGACACAGTACCACTCCCAGTGTATGCTGTGCTGGGGTCTGAACTCAGCTCTGTGCAGGTTGGGAAGCATTAAGCTCTGTCTCCAGCCTGATGGGAATGAAACTTGATTAACTATCCTCACATGGCTTCAGATAAAAGAGAACATGAAGATAATTACATACCTGATCCAAAAGTCCAAACTTGGGGTACTCTTCTTCTGGGTCTTTGCTTCCTGGATCAGGATGTTCCTTTACCAAGAATACATCTCTTTCCTTACTCTAAAAGGAAACCGTATCTTAGTATTAATGTAAATTTTTTTACTTAGAAGAGTAGAACAGATGTTCAGTCCCCAACTCCTATGTCCATTAGTAATTGTAATTTCCAAAAAACTCAAGGTTTCCCTTATTAGAAAATTTCTGGAGATCTCCCAAGACCAGCTGAAGCGTAGGAAGGTAGGTAGGAGCTGGGTGCTTCAGCAAGGCTGATTGTTGATTGCCTTAATCTAGTTAATCCAATTAAGTCTTTGGCTTAATTGGCTTTTGTGGCTGTGGGGGCAGAGTTATCCTCCCAGCTGGTATAAAAGGTAGGGTTGTGTGAGTCTTGAGATCTGAGCTCTCCCAAGACCAGCTGAAGCACAGGTACTGGGGCGCGGGATAAAGAGCACCCCCCCAACTGGGATTACGAAGGCATCTGAAGAAGGCAAGCAAACCAAGCCTTCAACACAGTGAAGAGGCATTTGGGACTCATGTTGGAATACAGGCAAGGAGAAGCCCATATGCCAGGAACACAAAGAAGAGACAACATGGGAAAGGGGCAGGATAATCCCGCACCAAGCTCTACCAACCCTATGGAAGATTCCTACAGTGGGATCCCCCTGGGGATGGCCCGGGACACAGATATCAGAAACACAATTATGAACATACGTAAAGAACTACAAGATTATAAAGAGCAAATCAAAGAATTAAGAAAAGAGAATGAAGAACTCAAGAAGGACCTAGAGAGAGAGAATGATAAACTCCAGAATGAAGTAGAAACACTGAAAGATCCCATGCTGAAAAAGATAAGGAAACCAACCAGCGAAGCAAAGAGCTACAGGAAGAGATTGAGAAGCTCCAAAAGGAAGTAGAAATACTAAAGAAATCAGAAGAGGAAATGAAAAAGGAAATCAAACACTCATCCAATCAAGAGGAAAGGAATGGAAAAAGCCTCAGAAGCAGAATGGAGGAAGCAGAACAAAGAATATCAGACCTGGAAGATAACACAGAACAACTAAAAACCTCAAGTAAAGATTATGAAACCATTTTTAAATGCACACAAAGTGCGGAACACCCAGGGAACTGTGGGACACTATGACAAAATATCAAACCTCCGCTCATTAGGTCATAGCGGAGGAGAAGAATCCCAAGAGAATAGAGAGCATGGTATTGGTCAGATCTTACAGAAAGGATAATATATGAAAACTTCCCCAAACTAAAAAAAAACAAAAGGACAAACCTCAATTACAAATTACAAGACAGCACCATGTATTGAAACTCCAAACAGACACGATCCGAGAAAAGAAAAACTCTCTCCATGTCAACATTTCATAGACACCACAAAACAACGAAAAAATCCTTAAAGCCACAATGAA
Source organism: Rhizomys pruinosus (assembly GCA_009823505.1). NCBI lineage: Eukaryota > Metazoa > Chordata > Mammalia > Rodentia > Spalacidae > Rhizomys > Rhizomys pruinosus. The sequence continues at coordinate 1,683,733 of VZQC01014390.1, read as the reverse complement.
AAAATTAACCCAAGTGACCTATAGGGGGAACCTATCGAGAATTACAATCTGACTTTCTCAGTGCCAAACTATGAAGCACAAGAAGAAGTGGAGCAAAGCATTCCCAGTGTTAAACGGACTAGAGCTGCCAAACCCGGGTTACTATACCCAGCAACAAATGTCAATTATAGTGAAGGAGAGAGCAAAACCTTCCATGACAAAAAAAGATGAACATATACATGTCCAGAAAACAACCCTTCAGAGAATACTTGAAGCTAATTCCAAAGACAGAAAGAAAGGAGCAACCATCCCCAGGCACCTAGAAGAGAAAATCAATAAAAGCATAACTGAGAAGTTAGAAACCTAAACCAAAACTGCGAATAGATAATAAGGCCAAAAGAAGCACACAAAACCTTTCACCTGTCTAACTTAATATTAAGTGGACTGAATTCCTCCAATCAAAAGCATAGAACCTGGGAGATTGGATTAGGAAACAAGAACTCCATCTTCTATGCTGTGTCTATAAGAAACGACATCTTACTCTCAAGGACAGGCACCACCTTTAAAGTGAAAGGATGGGAAAAAAATATATTCCAACGCAATGTACAAAAGAAAGCAGGTTGCGGTTTTAATATCAGACAAATAATGACTTCAAGGAATAAGAAGCATCAGAAAGCGACAAAGAAGGCATTACATTTTGCTTTTAATTATTTATTGTATATATTTTTTTTTATCAAATCTAGACCCATGTCATCCCCTATCCCCCACCCCACCAGCTCAGCATTTGCCAAACATGGTTTTATCTCGTTCTCAGTCTTTTCAATATTCTCCTAAGGACTGTGAGGAAGTTGACTGTTTCTACGTTCACTGTTTCAGTAGTTCTTGATTGCAGTCTTTCTGTTTGTGTTTTCCAATATGAGCATCCCAACTGCTTGGACAAAAGTCTCAAGGGGCCTATGCACAAGAAATACTTACAACTAGGTAATCGCGCGATAGCATCCATAGATGGGTGATACCATTTGTCATTTCTTTTTCTGGGACTGTGTTACTTACTCGGCATGATGTCCTCTAGCCCAGCATTTTCCTCAAAGCTCATGATTCTTTTTTTTACTGTGCATAGAACTCCATTGTGTAGGTGTTACACATTTCTTCTATCCACCATCTTGTGCACCAAACTTATAAAGACCATTTCTCCAGGACCCAAGTCAAACACCAACCCCAGTACACTCATAGTAGGGGACTTCAAACCCCACTAAGTCCTTGGATAGGTCAACAGGACAAAGATAAACAGAGAGACATCTGAACGCAAATGATACAATACACAAATAGACCTAACATCTACCGAATATTCCACCCTAATACCAGAGAACACCACTTTCTACTCAGCACCACAGAACCTTCTCCAAAACTGACCACATAATGGGACACAGAAGAAACCTCCACAAATACAAAAGGTTGAAATAATCTCTGCATTCTATCAGACCACAGTGCAATAAAGTCTCAAATTAAATCAATAACCCTACGACCATCGAACACATGGAGACTAAATAACACACTCTTGAATATGAAGGGTCAAGAGGAAAAGATGAAAGAAAGAATAAAAGCATTCATGAATGAAGACAATGACAATACAACACACCAAATCTATGGGTATACCTTAAAGCAGTCCTAAGAGAGAAGTTTATAGCCCTGGGTGCCTACATTAGAAAAACAGAAAGAGCACAAGTGATGATCTAACACCACAGCTAAAAGCACTTGGAGGCACAAAACAGATGAACCCTTAAATGCAACAGCAAGGAAGAAATAACAAAAATCAGAGCAGAAATCAATGATGACAAGAAAAAGGAAACATACAAAAAAAAAATCAGTGAATCCAAAAGTTGGTTCTTGAAAGACTCAAAAGATAGACAGACCTCTAGCCCAGTTAACCAAAAGAAAAGAAGGAACAACTCCAATCAATACAATCCCGTTGATGAAAGGGAAACTATCACAACAGACAAGGAAAAGATCCAGAAAATCTCTGGGAATATCTCAAAAACCTATACTCTAACAAGTTTGAAACCTAGAAGAAATGGATGAATATCTGAAATCCTGGGAATCACCAACGCTCACCAAGAAGAGATCGACAGCTTAAACAGACCCATAATACAGAACAAAATGGAAGATGTTTAAAAACCTCCAACTAAAAAAAAGCCCAGGCCCAGGGTTTCACGGCAGAATTTATAAAACATTTCAAAAAGACCTACAACATTATTACTGAAATTGGTTAGAAGGATACAAAAGCAGTGAATTCTCCCAAATTCCTTATAGGAAGCCAGCATCACTCTATTCAAAACCAGGCAAAGATACAACTAAAAAGGAGAATAGACCCATTCTCCTCATGAACACAGATGCCAAAAATCTAACAGGATACTGGCAAACGCATACGGACCCAATCAAGAAGATATCCATGACCAAGTGGATTCATCCTAAGCGATGCAGGATGGTTCAACATACAAAAATCAATAAACATCATCACACACCCTATAAATGGGATGAAGTACAAAACACACCGATCATCTCAATTGATGCTGAAAAGCCTTGACAAAATCCAGCACATCCCTTCATGCTTAAAGTCCTAAAAAGAATTGGATTGGAGGGATCATTCCTCATGTAATCAAAGCCCTATACGGAACCCACAGCCAATATCACTAAATGGGGAAATGACAGCGCATTCCCTTTAAGGTAGGAAATCGGCAAGGCTGTGCCTGGTCCCACTCCTCTTCAATACAGGCTTGAAATCTTGCTTATTCGCAATAAGGTAAGAAAAGGATATTAGACAGTTACTAATTGGAACAAAGAGGAGTCAAGCTATCCCTTTTTCTTTGCTTGTTGATATGATGTTTACTTCAAGGGATGCTTACAACTCCCCCAGAACACTCCTAGAAACGAAACAGCTTCAGCAAGAGGGCCCCCCAGGATCAAATTAACCTAAAAACAGCCAATGCCTTTTTTACACCAAGAACAAGCACTGGAGAAAGAATGTAGAGACCTTCCCACTTAATAGCCTCAAAAACAATAAATACTTGAGAACCAACCGAACCAAAGACCCAAAGACTCTACAACAAAATTTAAACCCTTAAAGAAGACAAATGAAGACGACATACAGAAATGGAAAAACCTCCCATGCTCATGGATTGGAAAAATTAACATTTAAAAATGTCCCATCTCCCGAACTCTTGTAGAGATAAAGCAATCCCATATCAAAATTCCCTAAGAGTTTCTTCACAGGTTAGCAAAAAAAAAACCTCCTTATACATTCTTGGAAAAAAAACAAAAATACCCATGGATAGCCAAAACCACCCTGACTGAAAAGAGCTCACACAGGGAGATCTCTATACCAGCTTCAAACTATAGTAAGGGTATAGTCATAAAACACAAGCCTAGGTACTGCATCCAAAAACCAGACTGTTGACCAATGAACAAAACCGAAGATCCAAACCTTAGCACATACAATTTCGCCCTATTCATATTTGGACACAGCGGCCAGGAAGCACAATGGAGAAAAGAAGGATTTCAGCAAGTGTTTGCAATAACTGATCACCACTTGTAGAAGAAGGAATACACCCTACATCTCGCCCTGTTACAAAAGGTCCAACTCCAGATGGATCAAAGCCTCAACCATTACCACTAACCCAAACTCTGAAGGCATAGAAGAAAAGTTGACAGCAGACTAAAAGACATAGACAAGCGAACAAGACTGTCCTAAATCAGATCAGCAGCTGTGCAAGACATGTAAGGTGGATCCAATTGTGAAAAAATGGGACCTACATTAAACTCAAAGCTTCTAGTACATGCAAAAGAAAGGCAATCAAGCGATGTGACCGAAATCCACACAGCGTGGGAGAACCTTCACCTACAGAAACCATCTGACAAAAAAGCATTGGATTTCCAGAATATATCAACTATCAAACAAAAAACAAAGAAAGAAGACAACAAATGACCCACTACCTCATAAATAGCAAAGACTCTGAACAGACGATTTCACAAGTGAGGACTTCGAGTGGCTGAGGAAACACTTAAGAGTGTTCAACATCACTAACATAAGGAAATGCAAATCAAAACCACTTTAGATATCATCTTACTCCAACAAGAACTGGCTAGGATCAAGAAAACAAATGTAACCACGTGCTGGAGACATTGTGGGACAGGAAACACTCATCCACTGCTGGTGGGAATGTAAACTCATGCAGCCCCTAAGGAAGCATGTGGAGAACCCTTGGAGACTTGGAATGAATTGCCACCCGACCCGCCCATCCACTCCAGGCATGTACCCTCAGAACTCACCCCACTGCAGAGATACAGTGCACGGCACAGCCATGTTTATTGGCTCTTTTCACATAGCAAGGAGTGGGTACCAACCCAAATGGCCCCTCAGCTGAAGAGTGGATAGAGAAAATGTGGTACTCTACACAATGGGTTCTATGCAGCAGTAGAAAGAAGAAGACATCATGAGCTTTTGAGGGAAAATGGCTGGAGCTAAAGGACACCATGCTGAAGTGAAGTAACACAGTCCCAGAAAAACAAATGATGAAAGGTATCCCTCATTGTGGATGCTAGTGCCAATTACTCAGTTGTAAGTATTTTCTTGTGAGGTTCCTTGAGCTTTTGTCCAAGCCTTGGGAGTGATGGCATATGGAACACAAAACAACAGAAAGGACTGCATCAAAGAACTGACTGAAACAGTGAACTTCTGCTCAAAACATTCAACTCCACATGGATATATACTGAGAAAGACTGAGAAAGATGAAAAGTATGTTTGGGAGAATGCTAGAACTCTGGTGGGGTGGAGGATGGGGTGGGGGACATGGGTTCTATTTTATAAAAAAAATATCATAATAAATAAATTTAAATGGTGACTATTAAAAAAAAAAAAAGAAAGAAAGAAAATTTACTGATAAAAATTCAAAACAAGCCAGGCGTGGTGCCCACGCCTTTAATCCCACATTGGAAGAGTGGCAGGGGATCTTTGTGAGCCAAGGCCAGCCTGGTGTACAGAACAAATTCCAGGGACTAGGTGGTGCGCGATACAGGGAAACCCTGTCTCAAAAAGATGTAAAAAAAAAAAAAATCAAAACAAAGTAACACTCAAAAATAGCTAATGTTTGGCTGGGGATATAACTTATTTGGGACAAGGTTTCCCTTATTAGAAAATTACTTGTCGCTGGAGAGATGGCCTAGTGGTTAAGAGCAACTGCTCTTGCAGAGGACCCGGTTCGATCCCCAGCACCCACATGGCGGCTAAGAACCGTCTTTAACTCCAGTTCCAGGGGAATCCGACACCCTCTTCTGACCTCCACAGCATTGCACGACACGGGTGCACAAACCTACATGCAGACAGTACATTCATATACATAAAAAATAAATAAAAATTAAAAAAAAAAATTACTATAAAAATTCCAAACAAAGAGACACTCAAAGATAGCTAATGTTAGGCTGGGGATGTAACTTATTGGGACAGTTCTTGCCCTGCACACATGAAGCCTTAGGTTTGGTCCCCAGAACTGCAAAAAAGAAAATAACAATTGCCCCGCACCCCCTCCAAAAAAAACCCAGGCATGGTGGCCCTCAACTGTAAACTTGGCACGGTAGCCAGAGGATCATCAGAAGTTTAATGCGTACACATACTGAGTTCAAAGCCAGCATGGGCTACATAAGACCTGGCATGGTGGCATATGCTTTTAATCCCAGCACTCAGGAGGCAGAGGCAGGCGGATCTCTGTGAGTTCAAGGCCAGCCTGGTCTACAGAGCAAGTTCCAGGCCAGCTGGGGCTATAGGTAGAACTTATCTCAAAAATACAAACAACAACAACAACAACAACAACAACAACAACAAAAAACCCCACAACATAACATAATATGAAACAGAAAGAGAGGTGGTGCTTCAGGATAACGCTCTTTTATCCTCATACCAAGTTAGCAGCGTTGACAGTTTGCTGCTAACTTCTCCCCAGGTGCTCTTACTGCTTCTAAAAATCAATGTTCAGAATAAGATTTCAATTTTCATTCTATTTAATCAAAGAAAAAATGGTTTCCAAGTTCAATATAAAATTCAATTTGCAAAAGCACAGTGAACAGAAGGCTGGAGAGATGACTCAGTAGATAAGTCCTGTTCTTCCACAGGACCCAGGTTCAGTTCCCAGCAACCACACTAGATGGTTTATAACTGCCTCTAAGTCCAGTTCCAGGAGATTTGACACCCATTGTGGCCTTTTCAGGCCCTGCATAATTGTGATGCACACACATACACGTAAAATCTTTTTTTGTTTTTTTCCTTTTTGAGACAGGGTCTCCCTACAGTCCCAGCTAACCTAGAACTCACTCTGTGAATTCAGAGATCTGCCTGCTTCTGCCTTCCAAGTGCTGGGATTAAAAGCCTGAGCCACCATGTCCAGCTTTACAGACAAAATATATATATAAAAAAAAATGCAGTGGATAAGGGATTCAGCAAATTAAAGTAATTTTGGAGGAAAATGATATTCAATTAAGACACTATGCAACTAAATTGTGTGAAAAATATCAAAATACTTTTATATTATATATAAATATCAAATTGCTTGCATTTTCTTAACTAACACATTATTTTATAATCAAAATAAATACAATTTAACTGTTACAAATAATACTGATTTCCTGAAACAGATCACCTATTCAATTTTAGTCTACTTACCATTGTTTTGACAATGTTATTGGGCCAAGTCATTTTCCCAGGTCTCTGTCTGGTTGTCATACACTCCCAGTATTTATCAATAAATGGAATAATATCCTATTTTTTAAAATAAAACACATTAAGACTCAATAGTTATTTTCGAAGTTAGGCTCACCCAAAAGAAAAACAATAGCATTTTCAAAGACCTTGTTATTATAAAAAAAAGAAAATTCATCTATAGCCTTTCAATAACTAAACAAATATTCATTACCTATAAATGATACTAGGCAAGGTGGCTCAGGCCTGTAATCCCAGCACTTGGGAGGCACTGGCAGCAGGCTGGCTGTGACTGTCAGGCCACAGAGGAGAATGAGAACCTATCTCAGAAAATAAGGACAAGAACACCAACCAAAGAGACAGATTATAGAGATTTCAAATACATATATGGAAATTTTAGTTATTTAGGTGGGCACAGTGGTGCATGCCTTGAATCCCAGCACTCGGGAGGCAGAGGCAGGTGGATCTCTGTGAGTTCAAGGCCAGCCTGGTCTACATAGCAAGCTCTAGCCCAGCTGGGACTAAAGGGAGACCCTGTCTCAAAAATACAGAAAAAAAAAAAAAAGGCTTATAATCTACTTGGTGGTAAAAGTCATCACATTTCCTAAGTTGTCAACTGGAAGATGATCCCCAAGTAAATACCTCTAAGCTCTTGTTTCTATGACCTTGAGACATTTTATTCTGGATACCCCAAAGAAAATGAGGACTTCTTTGTAACTAAGATGGAACTCTGCAACTTACCTCCCTCTTAATACTTAGAGTCACTGACAACTTAGAATTATAAACTAGATACACTTAAGTCATCCTTGTCTCTTTTCTCACAACCTTTATATCCAGAGTCACTAGATGGATTTTAAAGTTCAGAAACTTCACACTTACCAGTCTCCTCTCACTCACTGTTCTGTGCTCCCCTTGGCAGCTCCTGCTTACATGACTGAAATAATGTCTACCTTGATGCAGCATTTATATCACCCCACTTTAGGTTGTCTTCCCAAGTCTACCACCAGTAGTTAACTCCATGAAAACAAAATAGTTACCAAAAGGACCAAGGGTTGCATCAGGGAAAGTGTAAGGGAAGCCTGGAATACTCTGTCATTTCAGAAAGCAAGAAGAGTCCAAAAAAACTGATGGGGACATGTCAAAAAGTTTCAGATGTCAGGATGAGACGATCAGCATGTCAGAAACTCAGTTTTATGTTTTACTGTTTCTAGGTCTAATGAACAAAGTATGACACTAAATCAAGCACAAGAGAAAATGATAAAAAGACAATGCAGGGTGTGGTGACACACACCTTTAATCCCAGCACTTTGGAGGCAGAAGCAAGCAGATCTCTGGGAATTCAAGGCCAGCATGATCTACATAGCGAGTTCCAGGACAACTCAGGCTACAGAGAGACCTGTCTCAAAAAGACCAAAACAAACAAACAAATAAACAAACAAACAAACAAACAAAAAACCACTTAAGTGAGGTGAGGCAGGGTGGCTTATGCCTTTAATCCTAGTACTCAGGAGGCAGAGGCAGGCAGATCTCTGTGAGTTCAAGGCCAACCTAGTGTACATAGTGAGTTCCAGGCCAGCTGGGACTAAAGGGAGACCCTGCCTCAAAATGACAAAAAAAAAAAAAAAAGAAAAAATAAGGTAACTACTGACTGGATCTTTTACTCATCAAAACTGAGAATACTTGTTAAAAAGTGTACTTAATGCTGGGCATGGTAGCCCATACCTTTACCCCAGCACTCGGGAGGCAGAGGCAGGTGGATCTGTGAGAGTTCAAGGCTGGCCTGGTCTACATACCAATTTCCAGGCCAGCTAAAGCTACAGGGAGACCCTGTCTCAAAAAGACACACACACACACACACACACACACAAAAAGGAAAAGGGTACTTAGAAGTTCCACGTGAATCTTCAGCATAATTACAATCTCATTAATTCTAATTCTACCTTATCTTTGGAGAACATGGTTTTTGGATGCTCATCCTGTGTTCGAGATTGCCATGTTAGGTTCGCCAAAGCACTAAGGCACATTTCTTTTAAATCTATGAAAAACAAAGGGAAAAGGGCATCTATAAGATTCCATTTCTATCAATATTCAATATTCAGTAAGATGGATGGTGATGATTAGTTTTAATCGTCAACTTCTCACAAATCTAGAATTGTCTGGGAAGAGAGTCTAAATGAGACTGTCTCGATTAAGTTGTCAATGGGCATATTTGTGGGGGATTATCTTAATTATGTTAACTGAGGTGGAAAGACCCGCCCACTGTGGGTGACGCCATTCCCTAGGTAGAGGGCCCTGAACTGTGTAAGTGGAGAAAGCCAGGTGAGCATACGAATACACACATTTACTGCATCATGGCTCTCTCTTCCTGACTGGATTCAAAGTAACCAGCTCCCTCAAGCTCCTGCTGCTGTGTTTCCCAGCCAGGATGGACTGGAGCCTGAAACTATGAACTAAAATTAACCCCTTCTTCCTTTAGTTGCTTTTGTCAGAGTACTTTATTATAGCAACAGGAAGAGAAATTAAGGCAGTGGTCTACAAAATAACTAGTGTCAATAAAGCAGAGCCATAACTTGACCTGCAATGGGCAACTGCCATGATTCGGAACTAAATACCAAGGTAACTCCACCCAGGTCTGAGGTAAACTAAATACCAAGGTAACTCCACCCAGCTCTGAGGTAAACTAAATACCAAGGTAACTCCAACCAGGTCTGAGGTAAACTAAATACCAAGGTAACTCCACCCAGCTCTGAGGTAAAGATATCCTCAGTGTGTGAACCCAGATCCCTTTTGTTTTCCAAGGGACAATCATTTTTATTTACTTTTTATTTTTATTTTTTAATTTTTACTTATTTTTTATGTGTATGAATGTACTGTCTGCATGCAAGTCTGTGCACCCGTGTCGTGCAATGCCACGGAGGTCAGAAGAGGGTGTCTGATTCCCCCTGGAACTAGCGTTCTCCTGGAATTGGAGTTACAGAGGGTTCTCAGCCGCCATGTGGGTGCCAGGGATCGAACCCAGGTCCTCTGCAAGAGCAGTCGGCGCTCTTAACCGCTAGGCCATCTCTCCAGCCCCTGGGACAATCATTTTTAAATACTTCAGAGTTGTTCTTACTTGCTTGCTTCCGGAGAAAATAGGTATTCCCACTGTGGTGGCACACATTGCAATGGAAACTGTAGTTGGTCATAAAAGGCAGACAAGACCTGTGGATCACCCAAATTATACAAATTAGTGAAATACGGAATGCATACTATTTTAAAATGTTATAGCATTTTTTTCTTCCTTTAAAAAAAACAAATTAATCTTATTATTGTGTGTGTACACGTATGATGTATATGCGGAAGTGTGTAGTATTGTGTGTATGTGGACTTGGTCCTTTCCTTCCATGTTCACATGGGCTCTGGAGACTGAATTTAGGTCACCAGGCTTAGATGGCAAATGTCTTGGCCCAGTGAGCCATCTTGCTGGCCCTGTCTTTTTATCCGAGACAGGGTCCTGGTCTAGAACTAGCTTTATAGCTCATACTGACTTTGAACTTGTGATCCTCCTGTCTATGCCTCTTGAGTACTTGGATTATAGGTATGCATTGTCACCCCATTTATACATACTTTTTTTTTCCCCAAAGCCAATTTTTATCGAAGTTTTGTGCATTTCATGCAAAATTTCCCAATATAATTTTCTTTTTTTGAAGACAGGTCTTGCTGTGTAGCCCTGGCAGAGCTAATGGTCACTGTGCAGCCCAGGCTAGCCTCAAATTTATGACAATCCTTCTGTACCCACCCCAATGCTGAGATTACAGGCATGTGCCACCACCCATGCCTACTGACACATTTTTTGTCAGGCATAAATACCTGGCTGGCCTGGAACTTCCTATGTAGACCAGGCTCTATGTTCTCCTGCCTCTGCCTCCTGAGTTCTGGAGTTAAAGATGTTCATTACCACTCCTGACCCCAATATTAAATTTTTCTGTCACAGAAAAAGTAATATGGCAGCTAATGCAGCATCCAGAAGTTCTCACTGACACCTTATTCACTGATGCTTTACTATCTGTACTGAATGCCTAAAAAAAGTATATCAGGTTAGCTGCAAAAAAGATACTGTAGCCTAGGGAATGTGTGTCTTTCTCCATCTTTGAATGTTTGCTAGCCAGGAAAGCAGGAAATGGTGATTTTTCTCTTAATCACATGAGATCTGAATTATCCCAGTCCTGGGATGCACCCTGCCACCCCGCTAAATCTTCCTGGCCTGATCCCTGTTTCTGTAAATGCATTCTGAGGAGGTGGAGATGTCACAGCAAAGCAGGTGTGGAATAGGTTATTTGAATGGAATTCAGCATTTTTGAGTACTTGGCAGAAGCTTGGCTTCTTAAAGCACTTTTTTTTTATTATTTAAGAATAATTTGTCGACCTGCATTCCATGGCATAGCTTTGGACATAACCTCAAAGTCAAATTTTGTTAACTAAGAGAAACATTTGAACTGCCTGTTCAAATGTTTCAAAGAATAATTTTGACTTTTTTCCTTGTTTGCAATATAAGAACAAACAATTTTTAATAGCCAGAAAGTAGTATTCAGTGCACTGACTTTGTTTTGGTTTTAGATGTGGCATGAGGACTACAAAATATATTGCAAAAAGTCAGGGCTGGAGAGATGGCTCAGCAGTTAAGAGCACCGACTACTCTTGTAGAAGACCCGGGTTCGATTCCCAGCACCCACAAGGCAGCTAAGAACCATCTTTAAGCCAGGCGTGGTGGTGCACGCCTTTAATCCCAGCACTTGGGAAGCAGAAGCAGGCGGATCTCTATGAGTTCAAGGCCAGCCTAGTCTAAAGAGTGAGTTCTAGGCCAGCTAAGGTTATAGGGGGACCCTGTCTCAAAAAACAAAAAAGTAAAAGCAATGTAAGTCTGTATCCACTTCTCTTTAGCTTCGGACTAAGAGTGTCAATCACTCTAAGTAATAAGCTCCCCCAAATAAGATTTGAGTCTTGATAAACAGTTTTAGGAATTTCAGAGGTCTTTGCCTCCCATAACTTACCAAAAAAAACCAATAAATTCCTTTTAAACTTGCATAAATGAAATAGAAATTCTAAGGAAGAAATAGCAGGGGAGCAGTGGAAACAGGAACAAAGAGAATTAGATGATCTATAAAGCTAGTAAGAGCCTGGCAATTCTGCCTTATAGTGTAGGTCTTTTACTATGAAGTAAAACTCCTGCTTACCATGTTAATCATGCGGCCAAAGACTGTCTAACTTACCTCACTATTGTTCCTTGAGTAGTGAAATGCCTTGTGTTAATGTAGTGGACGACATTGTGTGGTATTCAACAGAGGTCAGAAATAAGACAAGGGCCGGGCATGGTGGTGCACACCTTTAATCCCAGCACTCAGGAGGCAGAGGCAGGGAGATCTCTGTGAGATCTGGCCAGTCTGGTCTACAGAGCAAGCTCCAGGACAACTCAGGCTACAGGGAGACTCTGTCTCAAAAAAAGAAAAAAAAGAAAGAAATAAAACAAGAATACAGGATGTCCAAGGAGAAAAAAGGAAAGTCATACCAGGTTTTAGAAAGCATAAAGAAGTCAGAGCTCAGCCTGCGATAGATCTGTAGAGACTGATTTATAAGAGAAAAGAGAATAGTTTTCTGCTTCAAAAGGCATCAAATAAACAATGTATCCCTGCATATCTTGTCAGTGGCTGGTTCTCATACTCCTAGCTTACTTGAACCTGTATGTTCTCCTCCCTGTACCTCAATGTCCAGCTAGTCTGGTTGTGTACTCTACTGAAAAAAAGTTGTGAGCATGAACCAAGAATTGTCTCATATTCCCACTACCTACAACTGTACACTTCAGACATTTCTTCCCTTCCCTTCCCTTCCCTTCCCTTCCCTTCCCTTCCCTTCCCTTCCCTTCCCTTCCCTTCCTTTCCTTTCCTTTCCTTTNAAACTCCTGCTTACCATGTTAATCATGCGGCCAAAGACTGTCTAACTTACCTCACTATTGTTCCTTGAGTAGTGAAATGCCTTGTGTTAATGTAGTGGACGACATTGTGTGGTATTCAACAGAGGTCAGAAATAAGACAAGGGCCGGGCATGGGGTGTGCAGCAACCTTTAATATCCCAGCACTCAGGAGGCAGAGGCAGGGAGATCTCTGTGGGATCCTGGGCCATTCTGGTCGACAGAGCAAGCCTCGCAGGACAACTCAGGCGTACAGGAGACTCTGTCTCAAAAAAAGAAAAAAAAGAAAGAAATAAACAAGAATATACAAGGATGTCCAAGGAAGAAAAAAGGAAGTCATACCAGGTTTTAGAAAGCATAAAGAAAGTCAGAGCTCAGCCTGCGATAGATCTGTAGAGACGGATTTATAAGAGAAAAGAGAATAGTTTTTGCTGCTTCGCGAAAAGGCAATCAAATAACAATGTATCACCTGCATATTTGGGTCAGGGCTGTTTGCTCATACTCCTCAGCGTACTTGAACCTGTATGTTTCTCCTCCCTGTACCTCAAATGTCCAGCTAGTCTGGTTTGTGTACTCTACTGAAAAAAAGTTGTGAGCATGAACCAAGAAGTGTCTCATATTCCCACTATCCTACACTGTACACTTCAGACATTCTTCCCGTCCTTCCTTCTCCCTTCCCTTCCCTTCCCTTCCCCTTCCCTTCCGTCCCTTACCCTTCCTCCCTTCCCAGTTTCCCTTCCCTTCCCTTCCCTTCCCTAATTCCCTTGCCCCTTCCCTTTCCCTTCCCTTCCATTCCCTTCCCTTCCTCCCTTCCCTGCCCTCCCTTCCCTTCCTTCCCTTCCCTTGCCCTTCCCTATCCCTTCCCTTCCCTTCCCCTTCCCTTCCCTTCCCTTCCCTTCCCCTTCCCTTCCCCGCTTCCCTTCCCTTCCCTTCCCTTCCCTTCCCTTTTCCCTTTCCGTCCCTTCCACTTCCCTTCCCCGTCCCTTCCCTTCCCTTCCGGCTTCCCTTCCCTTCACCTTCCCTGTCCCTTCCCTTCCCTTCCCTCCCTTCCCTCCCTTTCCCTTCCCTTCCGTCCCTTCCCTTCCCTTCCTTCCCTTCCTTCCCTTTCCCTTTCCCTTTCCCTTGCCCTTCCCTTCCCTTTTCCCCCTTCCCTTCCCCTTCCCTTCCCTTCCCTTCCCTTCCCTTCCCTTCCTCTTCCCTTTCCCTCCCTTCCCTTCTTTTTCCTTCCCCTTCCCTTCCCTTTCCCTCCCTTCCTCCCTTCCCTCCCTCCCGTCCCTTCCCTTCCCTTCCCTTCCCTTCCCTTCCGTCCCTTTCCCTTCCCTTCCCTTCCCTTCCTTCCCTTCCCTACCCTTCCCTGCCCTTTCCCTTCCCTTTCCCTTCCATTCCCTTCCCTTCCCTACTTCCCTTCCCTTCCCCTTCACGTCCCTTCCCTCCCTTCCCTTCCCGTCCCTTCCCTTCCCTTCCCTTCCCTTCCCTTCCCTTCCCTTCCCTTCCCTTCCCTTCCCTTCCCTTCCCGTTCCCTTCCCTTCCCTTCCCTTCCCTTCCCTTCCCCTTCCCTTCCCTTCCCTTCCCTTCCTTCCCTTCCCTTCCCTTCCCTTCCCTTCCCTTCCCTTCCCTTCCCTTCCCTTCCCTTCCTTCCCTTCCCCTTCCCTTCCCTTCCCGCCCTTAGCCCTCCCTTCCCGTCCTCCTTCCCTCTTCCATTTGCCCTTCCCGTCCCCCGTCCCGTCCTCCCTTCCCTTCTCTCCCTGCCCTTCCCTTCCCTTCCCTTCCCGTCCCCTTCTCCCTTCACTCTTCCTTCCTTCCCCTTCCCATTCTCCTTCCCCTTCCCTTCCCTTCCCTTCCCTTCCCTTCCCTTTCCCTTCCTCTTTCAACATTCCTTCCCTCCTCTTCCTCTCTCTCGCCGCTCCTCGACTTCTTCTCTTTTTTCTTTTTTTTTTTTTTTTTTTCCTTCCCTTCCTTCCCTTCCGTCCCCGTCCCTCCCCGTCCCTTCCTTCCCCTTCCCTTCCCTTCCCTTCCATTCCCGTCCTTCCCTTCCCTCCCTTCCCTTCCCTTCCCGTCCTTCCCTTCCCCTTCCCTGCCCTTCCAGTTCCTTCACTTCCCTGCCCTTCCCTTCCCTTCCCTCCCCTTCCCGTTTCACCTTCCCTTCCCTTCCTTCCCTTCCCTTCCTTCCCTTCCCCCTTCCCTTCCCTCCTTCCCTTCCCTTCCCTTCCCTTCCCCTTCAATCCCGTTCCTTCCTTCCCTTCCCTTCCCCTTCCCACCCTTCCTTTCACTTCCCCTTCCCTTCCTTCCCTTCCCTGCCCTGCCCCTTTCCTTCCCTTCCCTTCCCTGTCCCTTCCCGTCCCTTCCTTCCCTTCCTTCCCTTCCCTTCCCTTACCCCTCCTTCCCTTCCCTTCCCTTCCCTTCCCTTCCCTTCCCTTCCCTTTCCCTTGTCCTTCCCTTGCCCTTCCCGTCCCTTCCCTTCCCGTCCCTTCCCTTCCCGTATCCCGTTCCCTTCCCGTCCCTTCCCTTCTCCTTCCCTTCCCTCCCTTCCCTTCCCTTCCCTTCCCTTCCCTTTCCATTCCCGTCCCTTCCCTTCCCTTCCCTTCCCTTTCCCTTCCTTTCCTTCCCTTCCCTTCCCTTCCCCTTCCCTCCGCGTTCCCTTCCCTTCCCTTCCTTCCCTTGTCCCTTCCCTTCCCTTCCCGTCCCTTCCCTTCCCTTACCCTTCCCTTCCCTTCCCTTCCCTATCCCGTCCCTTTCCCTTCCCATTCCCTTCCCTTCCCTTCCCCGTCCCTTCCCTTCCCTTCCCGTGCCCTTCCCTTACATTCCCTTCCCGTCCCTTTCCCTCCTTCCCTTTCCCTTCCCTTCCCTATCCCTTCCCTTCCCTTCCCTTCCCTTCCCTTCCCTTCCCGTGTCCCTTCCCAGTCCCTCCCTTCCCTTCCCTTCCCCTTCCCTTCCGTCCCTTCCCTTCCCTTCCCTTCCCTTCCCTTCCCCTTCCCTTCCCTTCCCTTCCCTTCCCTTCCCTGTCCCTTCCCGTCCCCTTCTCCCTTCCCTGTCCCTTCCCGTCACCTTCCCTTCCCTTCCCTGTTCCCGTTCCCGTCCCGTCCTTCCCTCTCCCTGCCCTTCCCTTTCCCTTCCCTTCTTCCCTTCCCTCCTTCCCTTCCCTTCCCTTCCCTTACCTTCCCTTCCCTTTCCCTTCCCTTCCCTTCCCTTCCCATTCCCTTCCCATGTTCCCTTCCCTATTATCCCTTCCCTTCCTTACCCTTCATCCCTTCCCTTCCCTCCTTCCCCCTTCCCTTCCCATTTCCCCTTATCCGTTCCCTGCCCTTTTCCCTTCCCTTCCCTTCCTTTCCCGTCCCTTCCCTTCCTTCCCTTCCCTTCTCCCTTCCCTTCCCTTTCCCTTCCCTTCCCATTCCCTTCCCTTCCCTTCCCTTCCTTCCCCTTCCCATCCCTTCCCTTCCCTTCCCTTCCCTTCCCCTTCCCTTCCTTCCCTTCCCTTCCCTTCCCCTCCCGTCCCTTCCCTTCCCTTCCCGTCCCGTCCCTTCCCTTCCCGTTTCCCTTCCCTTCCCTTACCTCCCTTGCCTTCCCTTCCCTTCACACTATCCTTCATATCCTTCCCTTTACCCTGGCCCTTTCCTTCACATTCCTCCCTTTCCCCCCCCCCCCTTTGTGTTCCCTTTACTTCTTAACTCCAGTTCCCTCCCCTACTTACCACTTCCCCTCTCCCTTCCCTACTTCCCCTTCCTTCCCTTCCTCCATCCCTCATTCACCTTCCCTTCCCGTCCCTCTCCATTCCCTTCCCCTGTCCCTTTCCCTTATTCCTTCTTCTTCCTTTCCTTTTTTCTTTCCTTTCTCTCTCTCTCCTCTCTCTCTCTCTCTATCTCTCTTTTCTCTCATTTCATTCTTTTCAAGACGGGGGTCTGCCCTGTTCTCCTGTAGCCCCACCTGTCCTGAACTCACTCTGTAGACCAGGTGGCCTTGAACCCACCAAAGAGATCCACCTGCCTCAAGCTCCCGAAGTGCTAGCAGGAACATCATTTGTATTTATTTCATTTCATTTCATTTTATTTTTTTGTATATGGATTAAATGGATGACTGTCCTGCATGTAGGTTGTGCGCCCCTCTCATGGCAATGCGCCTCAGAGGTCAAAAGAAGGGGTGTCAGATACCCTGGAAAATGGGAGTTAAAGAAGATATTTTCAGCTGCCCATGTGGGTGCTGGGGATCGAACGCCGGGTCGCCCTGCAGAGCAGTTGGCGTTTATTACACTGAGGCATCTCTCCAGCCCGCAGGGACAGCTATTATAAAATGATGGGGGGCTGGAGAGATGGCCTAGCGGTTTAAGGCGCCGACCCTGATCGCTCTTGCAGAGGACACCGGTTCGTCCCCATCACCCACATGCGCGGCGAGAGAACCGTCTGTGAAACTCCAATTCCCAGGAGAACATCCAGTTCCAGGGGAGTCCCCGACGACCCTCTTCTGACCTCCCGCGGCAATTGCACGACACGGGTGCACAGACTTGCATGCAGACAGTACATTCATACACACGGAAAGAAATTTAAAAAAAAAAAAAAAAAAAAAGCATGTTGGTTCTTCCTATCTTTAGTTTTGTGCTTGAATGGGTAAATGGCCTTATCTCTTTTTAATAGTGTTCAAGAAAAAAGGTTTTGAGACAATGTCTAAGTAACTCAAGCTGCTTTCAAACTCCTGTCTCAGCCTCCCAAGTACTACTACAGTTTACCACCATGCTTGGCTGTGTTCAAATCACTTTGTGAAAATTTTGCTAATTTTTTTTTTAAAGATACAGTAGTCTAAAACATACCTCTTTAAAAAAATTTTTTGGTTTATTTTTATTTTATGTGTATGAGGGTTTGCATGCATGTATGCACCCATGTGTATAATGCCTGTGGAGGTCAGGAAAGGGCAGAGGATCCTTTGTAACTGTATTTAGAAACAGTTGTTAGCCACCATGTGGGTGCTAAGAACTAAATTTGGGTCTTCTGCAAGAGCAGCCAGTGCTCTTAGCCACCGAGCCATTTCTCCAGTCCAACATATGTCTCTCTCTCTTTTTTTTTAGTCCCAGCTGGCTTGGAGCTCACTCTGTAGACCAGGCTGGCCTTGAACTCACAGAGATCCGCCTGCCTCTGCCTCCCAAGTGCTGGGATTAAAGGCAAGCGCCACAACTACATCCAGCACTAAAGACCGTTTTTAGCCTCGGAGTGGTGCTCGGAATCAAACCCGGGTCCTCTGCAAGAGCAGTCAGTCCTCTTAACCGCTGAGCCATCTCTCCAGACCCCCAACATATCTCTTTTAAGCCAATAACCAATAATAATGTTTTCAGAAAGGGTAGACTGAGCATATGAAAAGATTAAGAGAGCTGAGTGGGCAGTGGGTTCTGCTTTCCTGACATGGCTGCCGAGGCCTTCCATAGTCAGCTCTGGGCTCCGCCACAGAGCCACCATCTGCAGGGTCTCCCTGGAGGTAACCCAGGACACAGATATTAAAAGAACAATCATAGGCACAATCAAAGAAATCAAGGAACAAATGAAAGAACTAAAGGGAGAGAACTACCAACTCTGGAAGGAAATGGAAAAGCTGAAGAGATCCTACAATGATAGGATAAAGGACAGAGACAAGCGAATCAAAGCTCTAAAAGAAAAGAGTGACAAACTCCGGAAGGAACTGGCAATACTAAAGAAATCTCAGGCCAGGCGTGGTGGTGCATGCCTTTAATCCTAGTACTCGGGAAGCAGAGGCAGGTAGATCTTTGTGAGTTCAAGGCCAGCCTGGTCTACAGAGCGAGTTCCAGGACAGCTAGGGCTAGAGGGAGACCCTGTCTCAAAAAGACAAAAAAAGAAGAAAAGAATTAAGAACAACATCGAGAAGCTTCTCACCCTATATTTTCTTTTAGTAGTGTTGATTCTTTCAGATCTTATATTTAAAACTTTGTTCCAGGGGCTGAGGATGTGGTCAAGTGGGAGAATCTTTAACAAGCATGTGTGAAGTTGTGGATTCGATCTCCCTCTTCCAAAATAAAGCATATAATCAATTTTGAGTGAATTTTTGCATGAGATGTGAAATATTGCATGGTTCAATTTCATTCTTNAGAAGATACCATGGAAGAGCTGGAGAGCTCAAGCAAAGACTATGAAAAATTAAAAAAAAAAAAATGAGTGGAAAGAATAATCAGGAAATGTGGGACACCACGAAGAGACCAAACCTCCATATCACAGGTGTAGAAGAGAAGAACCCCAAGGTAATAGCATGGACCAGATCTTCAACAGAATTATACAAGAAAATTTCAAAAACCTATACTCTACTAAATTTGAAAACCCAAGCGAAATGGATGAATATCTGAAATCATGGAATTCACCAAAACTTAACCAGGAAGAGATCGACAGCTTAAACAGACCAATAATAAAGGAGGAAATTGAAACCATGATTAAAAACCTCCCAACTTATGCATGAGTTCTGGCAGGGTGGAGGGTAAGGAAGGGGGAATGAATCTAAATTTGATTAAGAAATGTATGGAAAGCTTCAATAAAAAAAAGTTAAAAAAAAAACACCTTAGGCAAGAGAAAGCTAGGAGGTGAGTTACTATGATATGGCTTTAGGACTAGTTCTTTAGAAAAATGGTGAAGTTGCAGAATTAGGATTCGGTGGTATCTTTTTCCCATCTTTTTCGAGACAGCATCTCCCTGTAGCCTCAGCTGTCCTGGAACTCACTCTGTAGACCAGGCTGGCCTTGAACTCACAAAGATCCGCCTGCCTCTGCCTCCTGAGTGCTGGGATTAAAGGTGTGCTCCACCACGCCCAGCTAGTATCTCCTTTTTCATTAGTGCACATTTCATCAAAATATCCCATCATCAAAATGGTTATAATTCTCTAATAATTTCTTGTTCTAGGCTGTGTCAGTGAGCTTCAGAAAACATTCCTTGAAGGAAAATATTTAAATATAAAACAAGGAAATGTGCAAAATATTAGACAAGGGTTTGCTATCTTGGTGGCAGTGGGGATTACATTTGCCTCCCAATTTCTCCTTTGTGAATGGTCATCCAACTCTGCTTAACCTTGTATGAAAATGTCATGGTGAGCCAGGCGTGGTGGCGCACGCCTTTAATCCTAGCACTCCGGAGGCAGAGGCAGGCAGATCTTTGTGAGTTCAAGGCCAGCGTGGTCTACAGAGTGAGTTCCAGGACAGTGGGGCTACAGGGAGACCCTGTCTCAAAAAGACCAAAAAAAAAAAAGTCATAGTGAAATAATTTTGGGCAACTAATATATGATTATTAAAATGTCTAAAACTGACAAACATAAATTAATGACTTTTTGTATATGCACATTATTAGATACATGTATAATTGCTTCCGTCATGTACCAGGTAAAAAAATAAAATGAAAAAAAGGAAAAAAATAAATAAAATTTTAATGAAAAAAAAAATGATTAAATATGTATGTAATTGTTCAATGAGACAAGATAATCAGAAAACATTAATTACATGCCTGGATACCAGATAAATCCTGCAAATCACAAATAGTTCACAAGGGTTCAAAAAATGTTAGTAACCTCAGACTCATGGAAGGGCAAGTTATGTACTGGATTTGAAGTGTTAAGTGGATTTCCTAGACTGGCAAACTCCAAGAAGAGTTTAGGGGCTGGGGAATATCTGGTATAAACAAGTTGGTTCAGGACTTGGTGCAGGGGTATAATTTTTTTTTTGGGGGGGGGGAAGGTGTAATCTGTGTGGCACTATATGTCTATAATCCCAGTGCTTGGGAAGGAAGTAAAGACTGCTATAAGTTCAAGGTCAGCTTGATCTACACAGCAAATTCCAGGCTACCTAGGGCAATACAGTGAGACCCTCTCTCAAAAAGCTAATAAAAACAGTATGATGGCATAAACCTGTAGTCCTAGCTTTTTGGGACAGTGAGGTAGGAGGATCACCTGAACCCATGTATTCAAAACTAGCCTGGGCAGTATGAGACCCCATCCAAAAAGAAATAAAATAATGCTTGAAAGGAAGGACAGGCAGGAAGAACTGGATATTTCTCTACAGGTAATAAAAACTCCTTGAAGGTGAATGACATTGTCACAGTGATTAAAGCTGAGATAAGATGGACCTGAAGGAGGACAAAATTAGAAAAAATATATGACTTTTATAATAGACTCAGCAAACAGTACAAAAGGCTTGGCCTAGAGTGAATAAAAATAGAAATGAGCGGGCGTGGTGGCGCACGCCTTTAATCCTAGCACTTGGGAGGCAGAGGCAGGCGGATCTTTGTGAGTTCAAGGCCAGCCTGGTCTACAGAGCGAATTCCAGGACAGCTGGGGCTACAGGGAGACTCTGTCTTGAAAAGACCAAAAAATAAATAAATAAATAAATAAATAATAATAATAAAATAAAAAAAGGAAATGAAAACACACCTTCTTGTAGTTATAGAAGTAGAAAACAAATTGAGAAATGCTGGTGATTGATTAGATGGACTGGAAGCAGGAAGTGGAAGAAATTTTAACCACAAAGACTTATTCAATCATAAAGAAAAATCATCCTGGGCTGGAGAGATGGCCTAGCGGTTAAGAGCGCCGACTGCTCTTGCAGAGGACCTGGGTTCGATCCCCAGCACCCACATGGCGGCTGAGAACCGTCTTTTAACTCCAGTTCCAGGGGAATCCGACACCCTCTTCTGACCTCCGCAGCATTGCACGACACAAGTGCACAAACCTACATGCAGACAGTACATTCATACACATAAAAAAATAAATAAAAATTAAAAAAAAAAAAAAGAAAAATCATCCTAAGAGGTGAGTTTGGTGGCAGCCAACCTGACTTCTTGAAGGCAGAAGAAGCCAGAGGAAGGAAGGATGGAATATGGTAGAGATGAAGAATAGAACAAAGCAATCAATGTACTGGAGAAAGGACTCATGGTGGCTATTATGTTAAATGGCTGAAAAAGCATGGGAGAGCTTAGTGTTACAAAGGAAAAGAAACAAAAGAACAAGCCTTTCAGTGTAAATGGTTAAGTTGAAAGAGAAAAAAATAAAACACAGGCAGACTCTTTGAACTCAGCTAAATTAGGCTATCCTTCAAGGAGGAAAGATTCCCCAAATACATGCTATTTAACAGCTATGACCACCACACAAAGAATTAACATTCTTAGGAGTGTTCAGAATGAATCCCCTCACCTTTACTTCTCTCAAGCTCTTCTGATAAGCAGGCTGTTACAATAAAACTCATTCACAAAAACAAAGCCTTGTATTAAAGATTGGCACAATTATTTTAATTCAAATGTATTCATGTGTTCAGAGCATTCTCTTTCATACTCTGCTCTCTCACATTCTCTATCTCAGTCATAAAAGCAGATAAAAAATGTAATTCTAGGGGCTGGAGATGGCTCAGCAATTAAGTACACTGGCTGCTCTTGCAGAGGACCTGGGTTTGAAACCCAGCAGCCACATGGTGGCTTATCAACCACCTATAATTCTAGTTCCAGGTGATCTGATGCCCTCATTTGACCTCCTTGGGCACTGCTTGATGTGGATACACCTACCTATATGCAGGTAATACACTCATAAAATAAAAATCAAATATTAAAGAAAATGTAATTCCTCAAATTTTGGTATAAACTGGTCTTTCCAAAGCTACCAAACTTTGAACTGTGGTTTAAGTGGGTAGATGACTCTTAGCTCTCTAGGAAATACCAATGGCCAAATTGGCCCAATTTTGGCTTTTTAAGTAGCCACTCTTGCTTAGCCAGTGTTTTTACAGATATTTTTAACAAGTTCAGTTCTTACTTCCTGATCCATTAGTATTTTTCTGTCTTATTTAGGTGTTCTTAGTTCACCAGTCACATATAAATCGATACATAAGCAATTCTAACACCCAGTAGAATTTCACTGAAGCATATAATAAATTACAGAGAAAGGAAGAGGATTAATTTCCGAGTAATGATTTGTGATATTCTTATTTAAAAACATGGTATGAATCAAATTTTACAGAAGCTTGGTGAAGTGGCACCCATTTGTAACCCCAGGCTTCAGGAGACAAAAACAAAGGATCTCTGCAAGTTCAGGGCCAGTCAGAGCTATATAATTAGACAGAGACTTATTAGCTATTTCTACTGAGATTCACTAATACTCATCTGCTCGCTCTTGACCAAGTCCATAGAAAAACACCTTTTACTCTGAATCATAATATAATTTAAAATTTATGTATTTTTTTATTTTTAATTTTATTTATTTTTATGTGTATGAATGTACTGTCTGCATGTAGGTCTGTGCACCCGTGTCGTGCAATGTCGCAGAAGTCAGAAGAGGGTCTCGGATTCGCTGGGAACTGGAGTTAAAGACAGTTCTTAGCCGCCATGTGGGTGCTAGGAATCGAACCCGGGTCCTCTGCAAAAGCAGTTGGTGCTCTTAACCGCTAGGCCATCTCTCCAGCCCCTAAAATTTATGTATTTTATTTTATATGTATTTTATGTATTTTATTTTATATGTATTTTATGTGTATAAATGTATTGCCTGAATGTAAGTGCACCCGTGTTGTATAATGCCCAGAGGCTGGAAGAGTGCATTGGATCCCCTGGAACTGGAATTACAGATAGTTGTCAGCCGCCCTGTGGGTACTGGGAACCAAACCAAGGTCCTCTCCAAGAGCAGCCAGTGCTTTTAAGCTTCTAGTTTTGTTTTGTTTGTTTTGTTTTGTTTTGAGACAGGGTCTCCCTGTAGCCCCACCTGGCTTGGAACTCATTCTGTAGATCAGGCTGGCCTTGAACTCACAGAGATTTGCCTGCTTCTGCTTCCCCAGGGCTGGGATTAAAGGCGTGTGCGCCACCACGCCCAGCTTCTAAGCAATTCTTACAAATCTCTGAAATGTAACGCCACCACGCCCAGCTTCTAAGCAAATCTTTTTTTTCTTTTTTTTTTTTTTTTCTTCGAGACAGGGTTTCCCTGTAGTCCCAGCTGTCCTGGAACTCTGTAGACCAGGCTGGCCTTGAACTCACAAAGATCCACCTGCCTCTGCCTCCCAAGGGCTAGGATTAAAGGTGTGCGCCACCACGCCCGGCCTAAGCAATTCTTACAAGTCTCTGAAATGTACTCACGAGGTGTCTATGCCAAAGGTGTCCGCTGTGAACCATTTTGTACATATTCCACATTGCAATTCGACCTCGCCCAACTGTCGGCCATTCTCTTCATCCACAGAACCTGCCTGAGTATCCATTACTTCTGAAGTGTCCCCAGTGCCTTCCTGGAACCGCAGGGCAATTAGAAAATCAAATTAGTTTACCTGACTGCATTTTTTTATTTGACTAACATTTTCAAACCGAAATCTAATTTCCTTTCCAAAGATCTAAAAGGAATACTTACTAGTGTATCTTTTCCATTGGAAGATTCTGACTCCAGACCACCACTTACATCAACTAAGTTTGCATCCCTATAGCGAAAGTAAGATGTTTCAAGAGAAATGAATCTCAAAATGCGTAGTCCAAAAATGCTTGATCCAAATACTGATGAGCTCCCAAGCTAAGTCAGTTCTAGACTGGATACCCAGGATAAGGAACCGAGTATTAGGAAGGACGTGGTCAAGACAAACATACTAGAAACCTAACTGGCTCTTACACGCATGTGTACATGGCTTAAGAGATGTCCTGGGGGAAAGGGCAGGGATTTCAGAAGGACTGTAACAGGGCTCCAGCTACAAGAGAAACCCGCCAAGCCCTACGGGGTGTGAGGGCGGGAGGCAGGAAAATTTGCTTGGCTCACACTGGTGCTGATGGAAGCGAGATCTGGGATGCAGTTAGGAGCGGATCCACCAAGCGGCCTGCAGGGCTGCAGCTGTGGAAGGGGCGGGGCAGGCCGAGCTGTTGGCCATGGGCCTGGGTCAGGAAGGATGCATGAGAGCTGCGCGCCGCGGGGTCCACGAGGGGCTGGCCCTCCCGCCTACTCGCTGGCCGCAGATGTCTTACCCACTTGCAGCCTCTCCAGAGCTAGGCTCTGCTCCTGGGCCACCAGATGGCCCCTCGCCAGCCCCAGCCCCAGAGGCTGCTGCGGCCACCGGCTCCGACTCTCCCTCTTCAACCGCCGTGGCATTGGCAGCAGCTCCAGGGCCGGGACCGGAGCCGGAGCCCACTCCAGTGCCCGCTCCAGCTCCTACTGCGGCCATGGCTGCAACTCCCGGGCTTCTCGCGAGAATACAGTCTCTCTTTTGAGTTGCTGCCTTGAACTGCAGTCTTAAAGTGGTAACGGCTTATGTGGGCCCTCCGCCAGTTTGAGGACTATGCACATACTCTGCCCCGCCCGCTTTAAGGCCAAGAAAGGCGGGGAACAACTTCGATTGCAACAGGCCCCCGGCAGAGAAAGTCTGCATTTCCTTTAAGACTTAAGTTATTTCTTCGACGAATGCTGCTTATTTTTGTGACTAAAAATGGAAATTACCCCTCATCTGAGAACGTTGGCTGCGAAAGGGCTCTACACTGTTTTGTGCAGGGTAAACAGATGGCCTAACGGTTAAGAGCACCGACCGCTCTTACAGAGGACCCGGGTTCGATTCCCAGCACCCACATGGCGGCCGAGAACCGGCTGAAACTCCAGCACCCACATGGCGGCCGAGAACCGTCTGAAACTCCAATTCCAGGAGAACTCCAGTTCCAGAGGAATCCGACACACTCTTCTGACCTCCGCGGCTTTGCACGACTGCACACACCTGCATGCAGACAGTACATTCGTACACATACAGAAATAAATAAAATTAAAAAAAAAAATCTTCCCAGAAAAAAACAGCACTCACTACCTGACTGTTTATAGTCTATTGCACTCCCCAGGAGTGGTGGCGCACGCCTTTAATCCTAGCACTTGGGAGGCAGTGGCAGGCGGATCTTTGTGAGTTGAAGGCCAGCCTGGTCTACAGAGTGAGTTCTAGGACCCCTGGGGCTACAGGGAGACGCTGTCTCGAAAAGACAAAAAAAAAATCTATTGCCCTCTTGGTGGTTGACCACTTTGAACCTGTTAAAAAAAAAGGGGGGGTGGGGGGCTAGAGAGATGGCTCAGCCCTTAAGAACACTGGCTGCTCTTACACAAGACCAGGGTTTGATTTCCAGCACCCACATGGTGGTTAACAACTCCAGTTGCTGGGGATCCCAAGTCCTCTTCTGACCTGCACGGGCACTGCACCACACTGGTGCACTTACACACATACAGGCAATACACTTATACACATAAAAATAAAATATATATATATATATATATTTTGGTCTTTTTGAGACAGGGTCTCCCTGTGGCCCCAGCTGTCCTGGAACTCACTCTGTAGACCAGGCTGGCCTTGAACTCACAGAGATCCGCCTGTCTCTGCCTCCCAAGTGCTAGGATTAAAGGCATGCGCCACCACGCCCGGCTAAAAATAAAATATTTTTAAGAATAGAAGCTAAGATCCACATATGAGAGAGAACGTGTGGTATTTGTTTTTCTGGGCCCAGGTTACTATGTCACTTAATATTTTCCAGTTCCGTTTTCCTGGATATTACATACTTTCACTTTTCTTTGGCTGAATAAAATTCCATTGTGTATATGTAACACATTTTCATTACCCATTCTGCAGTTGATGGCTGATTCCATTTGCTTGCTATTGTGAACATAACAGCATACTAAAGTCAAGTATTTTTTTTTTTTTTTTTTTTCTTTTTGAGACAAGCGTCTCCCCGTAGCTTGGAGTCTGCGATCACTCTGTCCGACCCAGGCTGGCCTCGAAACATCTACAGAGATTCAGCGTGCATGCCTCCCAATTGCTAGGATTTAAGGTGTGCAGCACCACGCCCGGCATTATTTTATTCTGTATGTGTATGAATGTACTGTTGCAGCAAGTCTGTGCACCCGTGTTGGGCAATGCCGCGTAGGTCAGAGAAGAGGTGATCGGATTCCCCTGGAACTGAGTTCTCCGGAATTGGAGTCTCAGAGGTTCTTGGGGCCGCCATGTGGGTGCTGGGGATCGACCACTGGTCCTCTGCAAGAGCGGTCGGCGCTCTCACAACCGCTTAGGCCATCTCTCCAGCCCCAAAGCAAGTATTTTTACAATAGGATACAGAGTGCTTTGAGTTATGTGCCTGGGAGTGGCATACCAGGGTCCGATGATCTATTTTAGCTTTTTTTTAAAATTTATTATTTTTTTTATGTGTATGAATGTTTGTCTGCATCGTAGGTTGGTGCACCCACGTAGTGAATGCTTCAGAGGTCAGAAGAAAGCACAGAAGTCAGAAGAGGGCATCGGATTCCCCTGAGAACAGGAGTCAAAAGACGGTTCTCAGCCACAACGTGGGTGCTGGGAATCTAACCGGGCCCTCTTAAGTAGCAGTTGGTGCTCTGAACGGCTGAGCCATCTTCTCCCCAGACCCTATTTTTAGCTTTTGAGAAGCCTTAACACTGATTTACATAGTGACTGCACCAATTTACACTCCCAACAACAGTGAGTGATCCTCATTCCTCACATGCTCTCCAGCATTTTTTCCCTTTCTTTTTTTTTTTTTTTTTTTTTTGTTGTTGTTGTTGTCTTTTTGAGACAGGGTCTCCCTGTAGTCCCAGCTGTCCTGGAACTCTCTCTGTAGACCAGCCTGGCCTTGAACTCACAAAGATCCGCCTGCCTCTGCCTCCCGAGTGCTAGGATTAAAGGCGTGCGCCACCACGCCCGGCTATTTTTTCCTTTCTTAATTATTTATTTATTTTTTTATTATTATTTATTTCTGTATGTGTATGAATGTACTGTCTGCATGCAAGTTTGTGCACCCGTGTCGTGCAATGCCGCGGAGGTCAGAAGAGGGTCTCGGATTCCCCTGGAGCTGGAGTTCTCCTGGAACTGGAGCTTCAGACGGTTCTCTGCCGCCATGTGGGTGCTGGGGATCGAACCCGGGTCCTCTGCAAGAGCGGTCGGCGCTCTCAACCGCTAGGCCATCTCTCCAGCCCCCCTTTCTTAATTTTTTATGAGCTTTTATACATACAACGTTTCTTAATCCAAATTAGAGTTCTTACCCCTATCTATGCCCCCCCCCACCAAAACTCATGCATTCTGTCATACATCCTATTTTGCATCTTTTTCTCAATCTTTTTCTTTTTTTTTTCTGGTATTTTTTAGACAGGGTCTCCCTTTAGTCCCAGCTAGCCTGGAGCTTGCTGCCTTGAACTCAGAGATCCGCCTGCCTCTGGCTTCCAAGTGTTCTCAGTCTTTTTTAACATTTCGATGCAGAAGTTTACTGTTTTGGTCTTTTTTTTTTTAGACAGGGTCTCCCTATAGCCCCAGCTGGCCAGGAATTCACTCTAGACCAGGCTGGCCTTGCCCTGCGCCACCACGCCTTGTTTAAAGACCGTTCTTAGTTGCCATGTGGGTGCTGGGAATCAAACCCGGATCCTCTGCAAGAGCAGTTGGTGCTCTTAACTGCTGAGCCATCTCTCCAGCCCTTTTTATGGTCTTTTTGAGATAGGGTCTCCCTGTAGCTCCACCTGTCCTGGAACTCACTATGTAGACCAGGTTGGCCTTGAACGCACAGAGATCCACATGCCTCTGCCTCCCAAGTGCTGGGATCAAAGGTGTGCGCCACCACACTGGCTTAGATAGTAATCTTTTTGTCAGATGTATATTTGGCAAAGCTTTTCTTCTGTTCTGTAGTCTGTCTCTTTACTTGGTTAATGGCTTCCTTTGTTATGCAGAAGGTTTTTAATTTCAAGAAGTTTGGGGGCTGGAGAGATGGCTCAAAGATTAAGAGCTCTGTCTGCTGTTGCAGAGGACTCGTGTTAGGTTCCCAGTACCTACAGGGTAGGTTAAAAACCATCTGTAACTCCAGTTCCAGGGAATCCAAGGTTCTCTTCTGACTTCCAAAGTCATTGCAAGACACGGGCGCACGGGCGCACTTACATACATGTAGGCGATATGTTCATACATAAAAACTAAAATAATATAATAAATATTTAACAGGGTATGGTAGTACATGCCTTTAATCCCAGCACTTAGCAGGCAGAGGCAGGTGAATCTCTGTGAGTTCAAGGCCAGCCTGGTTTACTTATTCCGGTTCCCGGCCAACTGACATAGGGACCAAAAAAAAAAAAAAAAAAAAAAAAAAAAGCAAGAAGTTGCATTTGTTTCATTTATTGGTAATTGGACTTCTTTCTTGATTTTGTTAATTTATTTCTATTTATTTATTTTTGGTCTTTTTGAGACAGGGTCTCCCTTTAGTCCCAGCTGGCCTGGACACCAGGCTGGCCTTGAACTCCCAGAGATCTGCCTGCCTCTGCCTCTGCCTCCCAAGTACGGGGATTAAAGGCATGCACCACCACGCCCAGCTTATTTATTTATTTTTCTTTTTATTTATTTTTTATATATATTTTGTACAAGATTATCAAATCTAGACCTGCGTCCCCCACCCTATCCCCCCCCCGCCCCACCCCACCAGAGCTCATGCATTCTGCCAAACATGCTTTTCATCTCTTTCTCAGTCTTTCTCAATATTCTCCATGTGGAAGTTGACTGTTTTGAGCAGAAGTTCACT